>JAOSBM010000009.1:21525093-21548038 GCA_027568955.1 Erythroxylum tenue | reverse complement strand
TTGGACCCTTTAGCAGGAGACTGGCCATTTCTGCTAGCTGAACAATTGGCTCACCTAGCATTGAGATGTTGTGAGTTAAAACGAAAGAGTAGGCCAGATCTTGCTTCTGAAGTATGGAGGGTACTTGAGCCCATGAAAGCTTCGTTTGGAGCTTCATGTTTTCTCAGGATTGCTTCAGTAGGGCATTGCCAAGCTCCTCCACATTTTATCTGCCCCATTTTTCAGGCAAGTTCGTGTCTTCCTCTTCACATCTAACTTCTTGGAATGAGTAGTCTGATCTGATTATTTGGTGTTCTAAAAATGCCAGGAAGTCATGCGAGATCCACAGGTGGCAGCTGATGGTTATACTTATGATTTATGAAGCAGAAGCTTTGAGAGGCTGGCTAGACAGTGGTCAGGATACTTCTCCGATGACCAATGCTAAGCATTAAAGCAGCAATCTTGTCCCCAACCATACGTCACGTTCAGCAATTCAGGAGGGGCTGCAACAACAACAATAGGGTACAAGTTAAATCACCTCTTTAAAAAAAAAACTTTTGTAAAAATTTTATTTCAATATATTTGTAATTAAATATCTAAACTTTTAAAATTAAAACAATTCGATTCAAAAGTTTCTCTCCAATATTCTGAATATTTAATTAATAATTTTAAATTAATATGTTTAGAATCCTTTTTGGTCTTATTCTTTCCATCGTATATTCATAATCATCATCAATACTCAACTAAAATTTTGCTGAGGCGTGGAATCTAGGAAAGTCAATAGTACACAACCTTACTTCTACTTAATAGAGAGGTTGTTTCCGATACACTTACATGTAACATGATATGAAGATATTACAAAATAAAAAAATGATGTGCATACATATGCCAAAATATAAAAAAATAAAATAACTAAGTAAATAAGTCAAATAAATATAAAAAGTAATAAAATAACTAAATACACATATACAAATAAATAAAAACATAAAAAATCGTAACATTAATAGTAAAAATAGGTAAGGCAATACAAAAATAACGTAAATAAAAAGCATTTCAAAGATTAACAACAAATAGTAAGATAAGAATACATATCAGAAAAGACTCGTATAAGAGTAAACTCCATCATATATTCTCATTAGTTTTTTTTTAAATGAAAAATGGAGTTTACACCCAAAAGTAAAGATTACAGGATAGCAACTCGGGGAATAGTAACCTTAACAGAATCAGCAAACAAGAGCTCGGAGAGACCCTCCACTACATCAGAAAACCAATGTACCCCTATACATAACCGGTAGCTCTTATTAGGTAACCAATCAGCACAGCTATTTCCCTCATTAGTTTATGTAATGATATGTTTTTTAGATTATAAAATTTTGTTTAAAAGCAAAGGAAAAAAATCTGCAACTTGTGGGACTCTTTTGTTGACTTGAAACAAATCCTACACAAGGTTAACTAAAATTGTAATTTGCAAATATTGCCTTTGTTCTTCATGTTCTCATATCCAACTCTTCCATTGGATAACTATTAGGAAAGTTAATGGAGCAGAATAAGGTTTTACACTCTAAGATTCAAAATTCAAGCTCAAACTTGATCAGGACTGAATGTTAGAATCAACACTAAATCAAATTTTCATAAATAAAGATGATAACATGAGTTTGATTTAATTTAAATCAATACTAAATAAAATTTAAATTGACAAAAATTTAATATTAATTAAGAATTTAAAAATAATCTCTTATTTTAAACGATTCAAAGTTTATTTGTGATTACATTTTAAATTATTCTAACCAAAATTAAATTTTAAGTTTTGATAATTTCAAATTGAGTTTGAATCAATCGAGTCAAATATTATCTCAAACTCAATTCGAAATATAAAATTTCTTAAGTTGGACTAAAACTCAACAAAATATTCAATTAAGTCAAATCTTACTTATTAATATCATTTTAAGTTTTAGATAATTTCAAAATTGAGTTCAAATCTCTCCGAGTCAAATATTATCTCAAACTCAATTCAAAATCTAAAATTTCTTTAGTTACTAAAATTTATCAAAATATTCAATTAAATCAAATGTTACTTATTAATTTCAAATTAAATTAAATTGAATCGAATTTTTTTAAAGATAGGTTGTGTGATTTAGTCTAAAAAGTTCTTAATGAGGCTTAATACATTGTCCATAATATGATTACAAATTATCTCTTATCTTGTTGGTTAAGAAAAGAGTATGTAGTAATTAAAAAAAATGACCTTGTTTGACAAATGGTTGATCAACTATTTTTTGGCATATTAAGAGATATTTGACTGTTTGATTTGTCAAACCTCTGATAATCATGTTGGTAATCAGTTGATTGGATTGGTGAATTAAATCTAATTTGTTGTTTTTGAACGGCCAAGAAATTAAGGAAGAAAAGATGATTGTGCCTAAACGTGATAACAAAAGAGAGAGAGAGAGAGAGAGAGAGAAAAATAGAAATTGAGGTAGAGATAAATGGAATATTGGATAATTGAATTTATTATTATTAATTCATGTAATACTGGATAATTGAATTTATTTAGATTATACCATCAAATTAAAATTGTACTTGATGGAGATATAAATTACTTGTTGATCTGTAGGTAAGGACGATAATGCTATGCAAATTATGAAACTTCTGCAAATTAAGTAATTTTTGGACAATGAGAATGAGTTTTGATATTTGGTGGCTTATGTAGCAGGTTATAAGGTTGTTTACTTTTCGAACCATATATATAAGAAACCATACATGACTTCCTGACTTCCTGACTAATAGTAGAATTATAGATGAATGAATTATTTAATGGTCACAAAAAACGAAGTTTTAATACATTTAGGATGAATCAAAGTGCATTTTGCCAATTATGCATGATTTTGGAAAGCAATTATAGTTTGAGGCTTTCAGATAAGATGCCAATTTTGTAGAAAGTAGGTTTATTCGTGTATGTTCTAAGTAAAGGTGTTCTTAATAGAGACACCCAAGAGCGCTTTCAACATTATGATAAAACTGTGAGTAGAGTTTTTAAAAAAGTTTTGAATGCCATGAATGGATTTTTAATGGATATATTCATACCAAAAGATCCCGAATTCAAGGAGATTCCTCTACAAATTGCCAATGATTCTAGATATATGTCACATTTTAAAGTAATTGAATATGTTTCCCTCCTTCATTATATTTTTTGTTGAAAATAATAGTTTTATCATTTTATAATTATTGTTTTATATTAGGATTGCATTGGAACTATTGATAGTATACCTACAACAATAATTGTTATAGGGGAGGATGAAATGCGATATAGAAAATGAAAAGGAATGATGACTACAAATGTATTGGCAGCATGTGATTTTCACTTACTATTCAGGTATGTTTTAGTGGGTTGAGAGGGATCAACATATAATTCTCGTGATAATATTACTTTTAATTTAATGATAGTTAGACGTCGTTCTTAGATTATTATAAATCTTTGCTTTAAATGATGACGTTGACTTCTTTTGTTTTATCTAAATTCTTATGAGAATATTCAAAGACATAATACTCATATCTTTATAATTTTTTAAGTCAGGCTCTCATAAGTTATTTTACTCATAGACAATTAGTATTAATCAGTTGATTGTACCAAATATTTTTAAATAAATAAATGATGTTATCCGTTGGTTAAATCAACTATATTAATCCACTGTTAGCTAATTGCTGATAAAATCAACTAATAGTTAATGTAATATGCCAATTGCCAAACAAGGCCTTTATTTACACTCTTTATATGTTTTTTTACCCTGTAACTTAGAATTTAATAATTATAGAAAATAGGAAAATTAGTATTTTGAAAGATAAACATAAAAAGTGAGATAGTTTCATTTCAAAATTAAATTCAATTTGCTTATTACTAACTACAAAATTAATAAGAAAATTAATTTATCGTCAATCACATTAACAATCTTTACCTAAAAATAAAATTTAGAACAAGTTAATTAATTTTGTTATAGACTTAATTACCACAACTTGTATTAACTAAATTATTTTTATATATTATGAATTATTTACTGATATATATGAATAATTTAATCTGTACAAATCACAGTAATCACGAGAACTACAAAATGATAACTTCCAAACCTTTTTCTTTTTGTTGTTATCTTTATCTTGCCATTTTATTGCAAGCCAGTAGTTTAACAAAATTCCAACGCATGTTAGATTTTTTTTTTCGAGGAAACCCTACAGCAGGTTAAGCGGGTACACTTTTTTGAGGGCTCAACTAGCATATTATCCCACAGGCGAGCTAAGGGGGCGCACCTTATCATTGAAGACTCAAATAATTCTCTACCTACGGGTAAAACTCTGGCTACCCCAGGCTCTTATAAGAGAGGCTAGCATGAAATCAAACTTGAGATTTAATCGAAATCAAGTCCCGTTCTCAACCATCAAGCCACATCCTTTGAGGGCGAGACACATTAGACGATTAGTCGTGTTGGTTTAACTCAAATAGGGATGAGATTTTGGTTCGGTCTGATTTGATATGACCCAGTTCAATTTGAAGTCAACTAATTCGGTTTAAAATGACTTAGTTTTGAGTTAGGTTCAAAATTTTAAAAAATTCTTGAACTTCAGACCAAGTCCATAATCAAGTTGCTTGCCCCGACTAGGTTTGAAACTCGTAAATTTTAAATAAAAATAATATCATCTTTAAATTTTAAATAAAAATTGGTCTTAATTCAAGTTGAATCTGGTCTCAAATATCAATTTTTGGAGCCCGAGTTCGGCTCAACCCAATACTAAATATAAACTCAAATTTTTTAAAAAATGTTTATTTACTTGAACAAACAAGAATATAATTATGGGAGAAACAAGATCATTAATCATATATAATACTAATTATTCATTAACTACAAACTAAGTTACGCAAACTAGTTACGACATTAGGCTGGGCCGACCTCGAGTTCGAGCTAACGTCTTTATTCAGGTCTAGCTTGGAACTTAATTCGACCTGAAGTACGTGACTAGAGTTTAAGTATGATCGAGTTTAAGCAGACAATGTCCAATTATTTTTTAATTTAAAATTTAGAAAATAAAGTTATTGTTATTTTAAAAATATCTTTTTTTCTTTCAAAATTTCTGAAATCGAAATAATGTCCAATGAAGGACCTAATTTTTTAAAAAATTGAAAAAAAATTATAAAAAAATCTGAATCCTAATCAACTTTAGAGCTAAATGTCTTTTCTGGGCAGTAGGGTTTTACTTGTAAGTGAAGAACTAGTTGGTTCCTCAATAATGAGGTGTGCTCGCTTGACTCACCTGTAAGATGGTGCACTAATTAAACTTTCAAAAAAATACACTAGCTTGATCCGCTTACAGAATTTTCTTGAATCTGAAAAAAAAAAAAAAGTCTTTTCTAGTCTTCAGACGATAAGTGCCAATCTTGGGAGGTACGAAAATAATGGACTCCTTTGTCCTTTCAGTTCATTCATGTGCTCAAACTTTTCCGGGTGGGCCCAAACCCAAATAGATCTCGATCTAATAAGCACACTTTGTCCAATTGTTGACTTCCATTTTCCTTTTCATCGGCCGGTCGCCTTGGAGCCATCATTTTACAAGCTTGGAGCTTGGGACCACCGTGTCGGAGCCCCGAGAACGCCGTTACAGTTCCGATTTGTTTGGGGGTTTGTTTCTTAGGTCAATATGGTTGTTGATTCTGTTCATTACCTGGGTTCAATAGAGATTTCTTCAACTTTGATTTATTGGTGCAGAGGATGGGGCAAGGAAGGTGGTTGATTCTGGTAATTATCGCATGTCTACTTTCCCTTTCTTGTGGGGGAGGTAATGATCAATTCAAGTGCACTTTAGGATCAAAAGTCTCTTCGTAAGACATTAGTTGAATAATTTTTATATTGGAAAGTTGTGTTCTTCCCTTTTCATATTCCTTTCTTGGATAAGAAAGTATTGTTTGGATGCTGTATACCATTTTTGTATATTGGGCATTGAAAGAGGAATTTGTTGTTTCATGTAGAGCTAAGGATAAAGCACAAGCACAAGAACAAGGACATAGATCAGCTCAGTGTTTACAATCACACTCTTGCCACAATTTTGGTGGAGTATGCTTCTGCTGTGAGTTTTATGAACAGCAGTCTGATAGATTTTGAAGTCTTAGTTTTCCACGAATTTAATGTTCTTGAATGAAGAAAGTTTCTCATTTGGAGGCTGAAAATGAGCTTTGTACTTGCAGGTGTATATTTCAGATCTGACAGAATTGTTTACTTGGACTTGCTCAAGATGTGATGGTGTAACCTCGGTATATCTTGGTTGTGTTGAATTTTTGTTTCCTCTTCGTTCATGTTGTCGTTGTTCTTAATTGACTGTTAAATCTGTTTTGGATGAAAACAGGGGTTTGAGATTATAGATCTGATTGTTGACATTCAGCATTGCTTACAGGTACACTCTCTTAGTACCATCACTTATCTATTACTAGAATAGACCCCCATTCCCTTTTCTGCTTGTGTGGCATGTAATTATTTTTTGCCCATATACTCTAAATTGATTCTCGTGGTTATTGACGTATAGGGGTTTGTTGGAGTGGCAAAAGATCTTAATGCTATTGTTATTGCTTTCCGAGGAACCCAAGAACATAGGTAATGATATGTTTTCGCTTCATATTCCTCTTCGAAATATTGATGTACGGTTTGCATCTTTCCCATGTGGGAAAGTTTAGTTACTGGTATTGCTTATCTATATTCTTAAGGTGTGTACTGTGCTAAGAACAAATGAAACAGTAGAACACCCATGCATAATCCCAAATCATTCTTGACTGAGATGTACTTTTTTGGCTCAACATAAAGAAAGATTTGAACAACTGGTTGGGGGTCTTTGATGAGCTGTTAACCCTTTTGGTGCCCTTTACTTGTCTATACAATAGCTCTATCATAATCTGTTTGTGTTTCTCATGCCATATTTTAGTGCTCTTTGTAAATTTAGGAATGTCTTGTTGGTTGTTATCTTTATTGCTGAGTTTCTCTAGCTATCTCGTTTTAGTTGATTAATTGCATCTCTACAGCATCCAGAACTGGGTTGAAGACTTGTACTGGAAACAGCTTGACCTAAGTTATCCTGGCATGCCTGGTGCCATGGTATGTACTGGAGTGATAACTGAATTGTATGATGGAGGTTATTTCTTCATTTGTTTCTCTTGCTCTGCCATTCATATTTTGAACTTTTCTATAGGTGCACCATGGATTTTATTCTGCTTATCACAACACAACAGTACGGCCCGGGGTCTTAAATGCTATCAAAAGAGCAAAAGAGTACTTTGGAGAACTTGACATCATGGTGACGGGGCATTCAATGGGAGGGGCTATGGCTGCCTTCTGTGGAATTGATTTAGTTGTAATACTAGTCAACCCCTATCCACCAAAATGATCAATTATTGATACATATACCAAAATCGTAACAATCTTTTCGTTTTATGTTTGTCGGATATCTCTGTTCCAGGTGAATCATGAAGCAAAGAATGTTGAGGTTCTTACTTTCGGACAGCCTCGTATAGGCAATGCTGTTTTCTCATCTTATTACAGTGAACTGGTACCAAATGCTATCCGTGTTACCAATGACCATGACATTGTTCCTCATCTGCCGCCTTACTTTTACCATTTCCCTCAGAAGACATACCACCACTTCCCAAGAGAGGTAATTTTCCTTTGCTAAGTTGATTCACAACACATGACATTTAAGATAGTCTTTAGCCAATGGAACTAAGTGAATTAGAGCCCATTGACACACATAGCTGCATTGTTTTGGTTATTTGCGTTTTCATACTTCAGTGCTGTCTCATAATATAAAATGTTGGCATTTGTTGATGGTCTGTACGATTTCTCGTTAACCCTACGATTCAAGGCTTTTTGTTCCGCTTCAGGTATGGTTGTATAACATTGGAGTGGGAAGTCTAGTTTATAAAGCAGAGAAGATATGTGATGGTTCCGGTGAAGACCCGAACTGTAGCAGGTGAGTTTTCCTCTTTTAGATAATCTTTAGATTAGTGTAAAATCAAGGTTTTAAGATTAATGACATCTGCTGAAATCTGAAGAACGTTTAAAACTTACAGGTAATTGAATGTTAAGACTATCTATCTTTTGTTACTTCCATCCCAAAATCTCTACACAAGCATTCTCTCATTTGCGATCAGCCTGTCTTTAATGAAGTTCAAGTAGGTAGTAAACTCTTAGAATCTGTTCTCCATTTCCGACGCAGGTCAGTGCTCGGTAACAGCATTGCAGACCATTTAGTCTATTTTGGAGCTAAAATGATGTGTGAGTCATGGAGATCTTGTCCTTTGATGATGGATCCTCATCTAAGAGACTATGGCACGACAGATCTCAAAGGAAACTTCATATTATCTCGAGACCTTCCCTCTTCTGTTCTGAAATTGAACACAGAGGTTGGTGCTGCTGCTGGAAACAACCAGGCTTAGAATCTTACACCGTTCCTTCTTGTTTTCTCCTCTCACAAATTCATTCTTAACCCTCCATTTGGAGGCTTTCTGGGTCTTAGTGGCGGCCATTGTTGTGTGACTGGTTGGTGGCAGAACGTGTACATGTATAGGAAACAATGTAAATCTTTGCCCTTGTAAATGTTAAAAACACAAGACAAACGAACCCATTAAAGAATTTTCACATGGTGTTCAATATCACTTCTGCAATTGTGATTTGACTGAATCATTATGAATCTCTTTCAGTTACTTTGAGTGCAAAAATTATCCTTGATTTTTATTCTTTTCCAACAAGAGAATTCATAGTTGTTATTTATGTATGAATTTTGCTTAGAATTTGTAGTTGTTATTTTGTAGTAATCTTGCTTATATGTTAGCCTGCTGATTCGTTTGTGCTAGTGTTAATGTATGCATGTAGGTTTTGTAGTAATCTTGCTTATATGTTAGCCTGCTGATTCGTTTGTGCTAGTGTTAATGTATGCATGTAGGTTTTGTAGTAATCTTGCTTATATGTTAGCCTGCTGATTCGTTTGTGCTAGTGTTAATGTATGCATGTAGGTTCGTAATAGATCCAGTCACGTCAAGCCTTTTTGGGTTCACAATTGATCGGTCAGGTCAAGTTTTTAAATATTTAAATTTAAAATTTTAAAATCTATTTGAGAGTTTGAATTTAATTTAATTTGAATTCTTAAGTTCGAGTTTAATTAGAAATAGTCTTTGTGTATTATCGGGTCTTCTCAGATCTTGCACCTCAGCAAGACTTTAATTGGATATTGAAAATGATATTTAAAAATTTTAATAAATTAAGTCATATATTTGATGAATCGAGTTAAATTTAATTAAATTTGAACTTTTGAATTTAAATTCAATTTTAGACTTAAAATTTTAGTTAATTTAAAAAAAATATTTTTAAAATTTTAAAAAAATGTAAATTAGTTTATTATGATTATTAAATTTAAAATTTGTTGATATAAATAACTCAAATTGAGACTTGAGTTGAGTTTGCTGAATGAGCTTTAATTCGTTAATTTTCTTAATAAAAAGTAATTAAAAAAACTAACCGTGAGACGCGCGTGCGTGGTGTAGGTTTGGCTTTGCATTACACGCGTGCGGTAGAAATATCCCACGTCATATATATTTTTAGCATTTAATATATAATTCTTTATCATAGGAAATTAAAAATAATTAAAAAATTGCTTTTGTCCATTCCTCGGACTCTTTCGTCGGTGATCCAAGGGCTCGGGAGTAACGGCTAAAATTACCCACAAGACCACTTATATTTACCAGATCAACCACCGTATGTTCTCATAGGATGGAAGGGTATTTCGATCATTTTGTCCAACTCTACTGGCAGCCCACCGGTTTGGGGAAGAGGATAGTGCCACGTTTCAAACGCTAACATCACTTGGATATTTTTTCCCGTTTTCGAAAAATAACAAAACAAAAACCATCCTCGTCTCCACTTTATCATGTCCGGTCCCCTGAGACCGAAAGATTAGCTAAGAAACGGCGTCGTTTCAGTCTGTTTTTGCATCAGTAAGCTGAAATGGTGTAGAGGTAGGGAGAGAGTAGTTTCAGTCTGCTTCAGCTTACTGTTAAACAATGGCCATCGGCGGTTTACTTTCTAACCGGAACTTCGGTTCTTTCGTCGGCTCAGGTATGGCTTTTACTCTTCTTTTTCTTTTTTATTCTTGAATTTCTCTGCATGTGAATTTTGTTGCTCTTGAAAAGAGTTGGATTGTTTACGGTTTGAGACTAAGAGAGTGTTTGGTTGCGGGTAAAGTTGGAAAAAGAGAAGAAGATTTTTCACATCGGAGAAGCATTTATACTGTACGGAATGTGCAAGGGAATGTGAGTGTGTTGTATGAGAAATTACAGAGACGGGCAGTTAACGGTTTCAGTTCAGGAGGATTGTCATATTCTGCGTTTGTTCAAGCATTTGGTGGTAATTCAGATTATAAATCCATGAAGCTCTCGAAAGCAACAGCAGCAGCTTATCTTCGGAGAAGAAGATGCGGTTGCTTTGTTTCTTCAGATCTCACCAGGAAACGGCCATTCTGTAATTTAGATTGTGCGAAGTTGAAGCGAGGTCGTGCGTACTACAAGTCGGAGGAAGATGAGATAACTGATGGGGGTGTGGAGTCGGTGAAGTCGGTGGATGGATCAAGTGAGGTGGTTTTTGTGGAGGGAAATGCCCAGGAAGCGTCTGCTTGGTTGGAACAGTTTCCAAAACGATGGGTCATTGTGCTGCTCTGTTTTACTGCGTTTTTGTTATGCAACATGGACCGTGTGAGTTATTTTTGAAGTTCTCTTTATTCCTTTTCTTTCTCAAGTGTTGTGGTTTGGATGTTCAATTGAAATGTTGCTCATATGAGGTTGGATTTTGTTGCATACAAATTATAATAATTTGGTGAAATTTTTTAGTTTGGATTTGCAATAACTATGTCTAATTTCCATGGAATTGTATGAACGCTGTCAATTCTGTTGTTCTTGTCACGTGAAATTGGGTGAGGAATTAGCAATTTCAATTCTACATCTGAATTCCTAAGACAAACTTACAAAATTGATTGTTTCGATTAAGAATCATGCGTGTCAATGGTTTGCTGTTATCACTAGTTTTCATAGCTTAATCATGTGCTAGTTTCAATCTTTTTGTTGCAGGTTAATATGAGCATTGCAGTACTTCCGATGTCTAAAGAGTTCAACTGGAACAGTGCAACTGTTGGTTTAATTCAATCATCATTTTTCTGGGGCTATCTACTGACTCAGGTATGATCTTAGATATTCATGATGTCTCAGAAGTTTGGGAAACTTAATTAACTATTGGTGCAGTAACACGAAACTTATTTAAAGAAATATTTCTTTTGCATCTCAAGAGCTAGAAACTTTGTTGCTTAATGTTCAACTGTAATTTGTTTTTTCCGGTCTCTAGATTCTTGGGGGTATCTGGGCAGATAAACTTGGTGGAAAACTGGTGCTGGGTTTTGGAGTTGTGTGGTGGTCAGTTGCTACTGTTTTGACGCCTATTGCAGCAAGGATTGGACTTCCTTTCTTGCTTATGATGCGTGCTTTTATGGGGATTGGCGAGGTTGTCTCTTCTTATACGCTTCTACTTTTGATTTGCGGTTTACTTTTGGATATTTAATATTTTATGACAGTGTTTCATACTGGAAAAGGCATATGAACGTTATGGAAGCAGAAATGAACCTAACATGAACTAGTTTTCAAGGTCATTAATGATAACAGAGCTATGAAATGAGACTAGAATCTTCATTTGAAATATGAAATTGGTTGTCTCCGTGCTTGTTTTGTTGAGTAAAATCTCTCAAGTCTTGTCATTCTTCTGTGGTGTTTCTTGTTTTACTTTTTGAATTTTGAGGTGGATCTAGGGACTTAATCTATGTTCTAATGGAGTAACCTACTACTGCACTCATAACCCATAATATTTTAAATTTACATGGAAAGTAAATTGAGGATTCTCATTGCCCACAGTGACCAATTTGTATGCAGGGTGTTGCGATGCCTGCCATGAATAATATTCTTTCCAAGTGGATTCCTGTGTCGGAGAGAAGCAGATCACTTGCCTTAGTTTATAGTGGGATGTATCTTGGTTCTGTCACTGGATTAGGTGTTTCCCCCATACTAATCCACAAATTTGGGTGGCCATCTGTATTCTACTCATTTGGATCCCTTGGAAGTATTTGGTTTGCACTATGGCTAAGAAAGGTAACTTGATCTTGCATCATGGCTGTATTTTCATGCCAATAAGTCATAACTGTTTTTTCATGTTCTCGGCAAAAAAAAAAAAAAAAAAACTGAACTTGCATGTTGATAATATTGAGAACCAACGCAAGGTGTTTTCTGCTGGACCAAAATCATAACTGCAATAGCTGGATATGAGAATGCACAATATTAGACATAATGTTGGTGAAAAATGGATATATTTATGAGTCATGACAGAGAAACTCAAAAATCTGTTTTGCATCTTTGGTCGGTTTGCTTCAGGCACATAGCTCACCAAAGGAAGATCCCGAACTTAGTTCTCAGGAAAAGAAGCTTATCTTGGGGGGCAACGTGTCAAAAGAACCTGTTTCAGTCATACCTTGGAAGTTAATATTATCAAAAGCACCTGTTTGGGCTCTCATCATCTCTCACTTCTGCCATAATTGGGGAACCTTTATTCTTTTGACGTGGATGCCTACCTACTACAGCCAGGTTATTTTGCTAATCTACTGTTACTGTTTTATTTCTGTTTATTTACTATAGCAACCTGAAAAGTATTTGTGCTAACATTTCTTGCAAGATCTACTTTCTTCTATTTTAGTATTGGCACCATAGTCAGTCTGATGTTGTTTCCTTGCTGGCAACTGATGTGTGATTATACAAATTGGGAACTCTAGACTTGTTTGACTACCCCTATGGCAATTGACAAAATAATCTTAGATCGATTGGATGCTTGTAATATGGTAATATATCTTCATTTTTTCACCTTGCATCATATGATTCAAATGTCTTTTCCTAGAAGTCATTAGAACTTGTAGATAGTTTTTCTATAAATATCAGCTCCATGTCAGAGACTAGTCCATCTGTCCTCTGTTATTTCTTTTATTGGTTGGTGTTATTTCTTTCCTACGAAAGCTTTACGTATTAGATTGCACCAATCAAACATTTTCTTTTAAATGTTTCTCGTCTGAATCATTGGAAATACGAAACATCTTAACTTCTTCTTCCCTTCACCTCAACTAAGCTTAAGCTTGAAATTTTCACCGTTTTCATTCTAATTGGTTATTACTAGATTTTCTCCCAATCTATAGAGGATTAAGTTGTTTATCTTCATGATTGTTTCCTCAGGTGTTGAAGTTTAACCTCACTGAATCTGGGCTATTTTGTGTCTTGCCGTGGTTGACCATGGCTATTTTTGCAAACATAGGAGGCTGGATTGCAGACACACTTGTGAGCAAAGGTTTTTCCATTACAGCAGTTAGAAAGGCAAGGATTTATTTCCTGAGTCCTCTTTTATTGCCTTTTTATTGTCATTAACTCTGCTAATAATTCATCCAACTTCTTGCCTTGTAGATAATGCAATCGATTGGGTTTTTAGGCCCAGCCTTCTTTCTTACACAATTGGGCCGTGTTACAACTCCTGCTATGGCCGTACTATGCATGGCTTGCAGTCAGGTTGGTTTGAATTTATTATCAATTTCAGAGCATAAATTACTTGTTATTTTCCTTTCCCTATACTAATACTTGTATAATTTCTTCCACAACGTTGACATTTATCTTCAAATTTTCCTTTTCAAGCTATAACATCTGTTTCTCATAAATCTACATAATATTACTAGAATGATCCGGGAATTTTTTCTGTTGAAGTGAGTGATCTGAGAATTTTCTGGTTTGATGTAAAATGATGTCAATATGTTTAGGGATAACTTTACTTGAATAATTTGCTTTACCTAAATTGTGTGATTCCATCAAACTAGTGTTGATGTGAAACAAAAATGAGTCTACTCATTAACGGTGTGACTCAATTTACCTCTGGTATGCGTGGTTGACAACAGGGATCAGATGCATTCTCTCAGTCTGGGCTCTATTCCAACCATCAAGATATTGGCCCACGTTATGCTGTGAGTTGTTGATCTCTGTATTGAGCAAATTATGATTTAAGTACACATCCAAAGAATAAAGATTTCGAATTCTACTGTTATTGTCGCTTGACATTCGATGGCCCGTCAATTTATTTGATAAAATATCCTAAAAGCATTCACTGCAAAACTAATTAAAGATCTTGGTGAAAATAAGAGATTATCCAATGCCAGGGTGTACTGCTAGGACTTTCAAATACAGCTGGAGTGCTCGCTGGTGTATTTGGTACTGCTGCAACTGGCTATATACTCCAAAAAGGTAAGCCAGTAGATGGCTTGTTTTTCTTTGTCCTGGGATCTTGCTACTTCACTCACTTGTTTCGAGTCTTTTATTTCTGTTCTTTTAGGTTCTTGGGATGATGTGTTTAAGGTGGCTGTTGCACTCTACATCATTGGCACATTGGTCTGGAACATCTTCTCAACAGGTGAGAAAGTTCTTGACTGAAAGTTCTGTAAGAGAGGATAGTGGCCACAACCTACAAGCAAAAGGTTCCAAGTAGAAACATTCAAAGAGGTCGAAGTGATTAAGATGGAACAGTGTGGGAATAGAGACATATGCATGGTGAACAACTGAGTGCAGAAAAAGCTCAGATTTCTTGCCACCTTTTAGGTACTTACTTACCCCTATCTCTGAAATGATTTAACTCTGGCGACAAAGATTTTTAAGTCAGGTAATGTTACGACGAAACCTAGAAATCGATCACTGATCCAATTTGAGTACCTCTAGCTCTACCGTATTTATTGTTTCATTTCTTCTGGAACAATCACAAACAGGCGAAAGGTGGAATCCTGCAAAGAGAAAGGGTTCCTTTCTTACATCTTAGTAATCAAGTAGATAAATGTCCTAATTTATATCTACAAGTTTCCTGCTTCTCATGTAAGTGAGCTTTTTGCACTCCTACAACTCTCAATATATACTCTTGTCAGATTTTTATTTAGAGATTGACAAATTGGCCTAGGCCCATCCTGAATTGACTAGCTTCAAGCCGCCAACTGGGCCTCGGGCGGGTTAGGCCGACCCATTATCAACCCTACTTTTCAACACCCTACAATAAGTCTTAATTCCATGGCTACTTCATGGTTGCTAAATTCTAGCAAAACAAGCTGACTTGATTGTACACCTACAAAGCATTGAGTAGTAGGCCTTGGTAGAAATGTAGGTAATGAAAGTATAGACATTGGCAAAAGTTATGGATAAATATTTTAATATTTCTTTCCTTTTTTCGAGAATTCTTAACATTTTCACATTTATATATTAGATGTTATCATTGTTTCATAAATCAAATTTCAATAAATTAAAATTTAGTTATAAACTCTTTACTGTAAATAAAGATTTATTCTTGTTACATAAAAAGTCAAAATTCTAATAATGTTGAAGGATAATTTTTAAATGACAAGATTTTAAAATTTGGTAAAAAGAATTTAAAGGTGATTCTAATCTTTTCACTTGAATCTATAGGTATCTGGAGTTTGTCAAGAGAAGTTGTGATAGAAATTAGAATCGGTAAAATCGGTACGTGTTTAATTAAAATAAATAGATAAATTTTTATTTAATCGAATATTAATTTAAATTTAGACTTAAAATTTTGAAAGGTCTGATTATTATTTATTATTAATGCAATTTGAATTTGTAGAAACTCAGCACGGGCTCCCACCTTCAAGATTATTAAATAATTATATATATATATATACACATGTGTATATATATATTAAGACGGAGTTATTTAGAGGTTAGTGGTGTACTGGGCTCTCTAAAATTTAAAAAATTAAATATTTAGGTCTTCTTATCTTAAATTCTTGACTCCGTCACTGTAGAAATTGATAAAGGTAAGATTGCATGATACTGAATTTTTCAGATCTCGAGTGTTAGTAGGATTTTTATTAGGTTGGTGTTATAGAATGTAAACTTATATACAACAACAATAACATTTTAACTTGTATACAATAACAATAACATCAGATGAAAATCTCGTTAAATGCGAAGTTTGAAAAGATTTAGTAGTATGTAGTTTTATTGTTATGACAATTTAAACTTATATCATTCACCATATTTGACTTTATTAACAAGAATTGCCTTGACAAAATATCAGTCGACGTGGTTGATAAAGCATATTTGAGTTGCGGTAAATGTGTATTATTTCAAATACCATAAATTCAAGGCATCGACAAAAAAGGTTACAATTCACATATTTAAATAGATGATTGATCAGAGTTACGTTAAACTTCCTAAATAATCTTATCTAAATTTTAATTATTAATTCATAAAATAAATTACTAAAATATATAAGTAAAGCATTTTTGTATTTATTTAGAGATTTACCTACTATACTGTCAAATAAAAAAGGAATTTGAAAAAGAAAAAGAAATGCCTATTGAAGGTCTCATAATCACTGAAACGGTGACATAGATTTGGTAACCGTTGGCGGGATATTTGTCCCGATAGTCTAGATCTTTTGTCCAATATTATGATGTTTTGTTGTGTCCAATAAATCTCAGCCATTTATTTATGTGGATCTCGCATAAGTTTTGCGTGGATCTCACAAAATAAATGACTGAGATTTTATAAGACATAATAAGACAGAGGATCTGAACTCTTGTCGCGAATAGTACACATTTTCCTTTTTAGTACATCGGTCAACATTGTTTGTGCAGAATTACGTTACAAAATTTGCTCTTCCCCTCTCTAGATGAGCTTAACATAGCCATAATAGCTATTCACACGACATAGCTTTCTTTTCAGGTGCAATTTCTCTGTGGTTTCAGTTTCACACAAGCACGAATTGAAAGTTCAGAAACTCTCAATCACCTAGTAGTACTATTCCTGCAACCAACAAGAGGCCGTGATCACATGTGCCATTTTTACTCTCTCAATTGTACTCTAGTCCATCTTATCCACATATTTATGTAGGATTATTTGCGCTGTTCTAATTCTGTTTCAGCTCATCTTATTCACACATTTACGTGAGTCCTACATAAATATGTGAATAAAATGAACTGAAACATAATTGGAACAGCACAAATGGTACAAATGATTTCATTTGTCAACAATAACAAATAAAAAATCAACTGTCCGTAACCCGTAAGGTTCTTTACTTTGCTGAGGTTTAGAAAGAGTTATAATAATAATAAATAACAAGTCAAACCAAGTCTAACAAAATTTAGAAAAACTCAATAGTACATATTATTACCACTGCTCCTCTGTGGTAGAACAAAAAAGAACATAACCACTAAATTTTAGAATATAAATATAGGACTTATACTTCAATTATGAAACTTTATTTCCTCTTACAACCAATAGAAACAAATCAAAATTAAAAAAAATCTATGAAAACTTTTGAAAGTAGAGTGAGTTCAAAATACTCAAATCTTTTTTTTTCTCTTTTTTTCTCTTTTTTCCTTTTTCTTATCCCTCTCATATTAATCATGAAAGGTTAAAAATGAAGAAAAACTATGCCTAGGTTTGGCATGTATAAGTCACAATGCTCTATCTTCAAAGCCTGCGAGTGAGACAAAGTAGGGACTTACTGTATGACCCACGCCCACTCTCTTTTTGCCCTCCTTCCTTCTCTTTATATTGTATTTTCACAAGGACTCAGTCCCCATCTTTCCTTAAATAACACAACATGACCTTAATAACAACTTCCACCTTCCTATAATCTCTTCACTTTCACGCCGTTACATATTCCGTTAACTTCCCATGCAATGCAAAACCTTCTTTACTCTTTCCACACTACCCTCCAGGTCCCTTTTATACACGTTAACTCTAAGTCCATATTTCATGAACAATGTCAATGACATCTTCTGCTCCACTTTGTGTCCCGGAACCATCGCAAGCCGGTGCTGTAAAAGCACCGACGCCGCCACGGACTTCATTTGTAGGTACGCTAAATCCTTCCCTAAACAAACTCTTGGACCTGCATTAAATGCCACGAACTTGCAAGAGTCATGCATTATGAACTTCTTGCCGTCGGAGGACAACCACCTCTCTGGTCTATACTCCATGCAATCGTCACCCCATGTGCTTCTCATCCTACCCGTTGAATATATCGAATACGTCACCGACGAGCCCGCTGGAACAAAGGTGCCGTCCGGCAACACGTCGTCGGCGACCACGTGCTTGGAGTCCTCAGGCACAGAAGGGTAGAGCCTCAGTGTCTCTGACAATGCTGCTTTGAGGTAGATCAAACGGTCAAGCTCTTCAAAGACCAGAGGCTCATCGACCCATTTTGACAGATCGTCATCGCCGCGTGTGTCAATCAGAACGGTGCATATTTCGGTCAAGATTTTGTCTTCCACTGAAGGGTTTTGGATGATCAACCAGAAGAACCAACTGAGAGCAACCGACGACGTGTCGCGTCCGGCGAGAATGAAGTTGAGCGCCACGTGTTGAAGGAATGTGTCTGAGTAGGACTCCTTCTTCTTAATGAATCTAGAGAGCAGATCATCGTGTAGGTTCCCATCTTTCTGTTGTAGGTTCGTTAGCTCTTGTTTTCTTGCATTGATAACCTCCGTCAAGTAGTCGTCAAGCTGCTTCAAGCTTCGGCTCAAGCTCACTTCCATCCCTAGCCTGAGCCACTTCTTAACCTTCCACAAAACCTCAGGCAATATAAACCTCTGAAGTGAGGCTTCAGTGGCTCTGTCGAAAGCTGAAGCGAAGCTGTTCTCCGGCAGCCCGACAGCGCATGTCTGAGGATCCTTACCAAAGGCCAAGCCGCATATGTTGTCGAAAGTGAGCCGAAGCAACATGTCCTGAAGATCAACCGGCTCCGCTCTGGCCTGAGCCGATTCAAGAATCGGGCAGAATCTCAATTTAATGGCTCGGCTGACCCAGCGAGCCATGGCTTGACGAAGAGTCCTGGTGGTGAATTCCAGTGCGGCAGTCTTACGCTGGAACAGCCACGTGTCCCCATCGGAGTTGAAGATGCCTTCACCGAGAAGATCATGAAACACTCCTTGCCATGTAGGCCCTTTGGGGTAGTTGTCGAATCGGGTCTTCAAGATATGCTCAAGATTTCTCGGGTCACACGTGACCGTCACGAGTCCTTGCTTCTTTGCCAGAAACGGGATAGCGCAGATGCATGTTTGGTACGTGCCGCCGCAGGCGCGTAGATTGTCACTGATCCAGTCGTGCATGCGGTCACAGTTCTCGATCAACCCAGGAAGACTGCCCAACAAGGGCCAGACACGTGGACCCTTTAACGACCGTGATATGAAAGTGAACCACAGTAGATACGCCGTAACCGCCATTAGAAGCAACAAAGCAGTGGATATATCCATACTCACAGTGTACAAGTATACAAAACAAGAAAAGAAAAACGGAACACTTTCGGTTTTGGTTTGGTGATAGCCTATGAACTTCACTTACCTCGAAAATGAAGTTGAAGTGCAAAAAGCTTCGATCTTGAAGAGAATCCCAGATGCCCTTTTCTCCAAAGAATAAAATGAAGGATCATCAAAATGGGAGAAGTTAAAAAAGAGTGATGTAGAGAGAGAGAGGGGAGTGATGTGAAGAGACTAGAGAGGAAGGAGAGAAAGACAAGGGATGAACAAAGTGATAGTACAAAATGGGGTATAATGAGAGAGGAGATTTATAGGTGAAATGTAATGGAAGCAATTATGAAGGCCAGACTGTTTTCTTGAAATTGGACCATCTCTGTGTCTTTCTCTTTCTCTAACATTGAGATGGTAGCACTATAAATGCCCTGAGAGGTCGTTGAGACTTAAAAACAGCGATTCCCCTTGCTCGTTTTCCTTTTACCAGCAAAACCACCATTAGCAATAACCTTTTTTTCAAAACTCAAAAGACTTAATCTTTGTATTCCCTCTCACTTCTTGCATGTAGGCAAGACCTAAATTTGCAGGCAAAGGGAGGAGGGTCTTAAATTCAAGCACTTAATGAAGACGACTTAAAAGAGATTAGTTGAGGAGCTAAGACACAACAAAACAAGGCACAAGAAAGAAAAGAGAGAAAAGATGAGGTCACGTACTGGTGTTTAAGACTTTTAAGGATCACTTTGGCCTGTCTTGTTTACACCATTACAATTTTTAAAGAAATTTATTAATATATCCCATTCTGATTTCTTCATAGAACAATTGAGTGAGTCTTCTTTAATGAAAAATGGACTTATCATGTGGGCATTTGGTTAAGGTTCGGTGAGCAACCTACCAAGAATTTTTAATTGGGCTTCATTTATAGGACTCGATGCTTTTACAACTCCCTTCCTTATCTTTTTTTTTTCTCTGAAAATTTATAACACAAAGATAACTATCACAAGGTTTTGACCTTCTCTATCAATGCATTACGGTAAAAAAAGGTGTGCTTGTCTATCACAAGGTTTTGACCTTCTCTATCAATGCACTACGGTAAAAAAAGCTGTGCTTGTTAAATGACTGGTGACGGTGAAGGTGATGGTAGTGGTAGTCTTTATACTTAATTGCAATATAACAAGTCTACCTTATGACAATAAGGGGTGGATTAATTGGTTCAGATTTTTTTCTTAAGACTCTCTTTTATAGGAGGTTTTGAGTTCGTGTTACGCCAAAGGAGAAAAAATAGGCATGTTCTTATTGATGATCCTTTAGCTCCTTGATCAGATCAATTACGGACGCCTCGCTTCCAGTGGCAGTGTGAGAGTTGGAGCTATTAGGGAACCTGAGGGCTGATGAGAACTTGATGCTGAGCAGGGGGA
Source organism: Erythroxylum tenue (assembly GCA_027568955.1). Lineage (NCBI taxonomy): Eukaryota > Viridiplantae > Streptophyta > Magnoliopsida > Malpighiales > Erythroxylaceae > Erythroxylum > Erythroxylum tenue. The sequence continues at coordinate 21,527,246 of JAOSBM010000009.1, read as the reverse complement.
GACAATGATCAATCATCAGTTGAATAATCAAGTATGTGAAGACTCCTTATGTGCAGAAGTGTACAGTTATGTAAGAATTTGAAAAAATTTGAGATTTTAAATTTACATCCTCTAGACTCTTGGAGTGAGATCGTAAAGGCTTAAGATTAGTATAACTAAACCGAGATACTTAATGTAATAAAAAAAAAAGTCTACCTGGTAATTTCTCACCTGAACTCAAAAAGCGCATGGCCTCATCAGTCTGCAAGTCTGCCAGTCAACTCCAACGCGATTCCTGAAATTCCCTTTTTTTGATTAAATTTTTTACATATTTTTCCCATTAATAAAATTTCTTTCCTCTTTTATTCATGCCATGCTGAAATTAAAACTATTATGTCTATTTAGCTTTAAGCGGTTTCACTTTCACAGCAAGTAATTAATGAGAACAGAAAGCAAAAATGAAGTGGGCAAAGCCATCATAAATTGACCTATATCCAAGGGCCGTTGACCTATGAACCTGGTACGTAACTGAATTCTTAGAGATAAAGCAAGTAAATGCAGGATCAAGAGGGGACCAAATGTACATCTTACGTATATTTACGCATTACCATTTATCAGCAGTCGTGTACTTTTGGATCCCAAAAAAAAAGAACCTTTCCTTCACCCTGAACCAAAAACGATAAGAAAATAATTAGAATATAACTTTACGTTAAAAGGGCATGGCTAATACAATTTCACACCGTAAAAATTAGCAAGTAGTTGAAGAGATTCAACAGTAAATTACTCGTGATTTTAATTCTAATAGTAGTGTGTGAGTTGGAGCTATTCGAAAATCTGGAGGCTGATGGGAACTTAATATTGAACAGGAGGGAGTCAATGATCAATCATCAGCTAAACAATCAGTATGTGAAGACTACACAAACTACGTAAGAACCTGAGGAATCTTGGAATTCTAAATTTACCTCCTCTAAAACTTTTGGGATAGAATCTTAAGAACTTAAGATTAGTCCACCTAAATTGAGATACCTAATGTAATCAAAAAAAAAAAAAGAATTACTCGCTTTTACAATGTAATTGACACTAACTTCATAAATCATAACCCACACGTTACGAGAAAGTATTGAGATTTGACTTTAGGTCTTTTGATCTTCTAACGATAACAAATAAAGGGCGTCTTCAAGTAGGTTCATAAGTAGCTGACTCTATCTGCTACCCAAATAAATGTGAATCTTCCATGGTAGGCATAAAAGTCACAACCATACACTAAAAGTTTCCTCTTGGTCAGTCCCTAGAGATTCTCTTCGTTTATTTACTAAAGGGTTAAGAAATTTGTGTCTGGTTCTTACGGTCATGATTTCCAAGAAATATAAAATGAATGTGTCTTGGTCGATACAGGTATGAAATATAGGTAATTTAGGTGGACGGTTTAATTAGACTTGACGTGGGAGATGGATGGCTAATTTAGGTGGCCGTTGGCTATGATTTATTAAGCCACCATGACATATTCAAGCCTAAGTGGAAATAATTAATTATGCAATGTCAAGATCTTAATACTTCTTTGAGAAAAAAAATCCCAAATCTTAAAAGAGTGACTCTTGTACGAAACTGGAATCTAAGGAAAACTTGGGCATATTTTTATGGAGTCCAGATCTTATTTAATTTTATGGTATCTTATTCTATCTTATAAATTTCAGTCATTCATTTATGTAGATCTCGCGTTTATTTATGCGAAATTCACGCGGGACCTACATAAATAAATGACTGAGATTTATTGGACAGAATAAAACACCATAAAAATTGGACACAAAATCTTGTCCCATTTTTATGTAAGCTCCTGACAATGCTTAAGCAGATAAAGTGCATTTGATTAAACAAGACAGAGAGTTGTGAGTAAACTTTCAAAGTAGTCATTACGTCCACGCAATTGTGAACCAACTATTTCACGTTTTAACTAATTATCGGTTTCTATTTATTACATTCCTAATTAGGAAAAGAGATCGTCAGGAGCTGTAAGATTGAGGAACCAAATGCTTTCTTTAAGATTTAAGACTAGCCCCTTCAATGAATTATTTTCTTTGACAAACTGACAAGTTAGTAACATGATTTATTTTCAGAATTAGACTTAGCTATCTCCCCATTTAAATTCATGATGATAAGCTTTTTTTTTTCTTTTC
>JAOSBM010000009.1:21449291-21466779 GCA_027568955.1 Erythroxylum tenue | reverse complement strand
TTATATAATTTGTATTTATTATTATTCAAATTTATTATTATTATTATTATATAATTTGTATTTATTATTATTCAAATATATTATTACAAATTTTTAAATTTATTATTATTATTATTATTATTATATAATTGGTATTTATTATTATTAAAATTTATTATTACAATCCATTCATAATAAAAGTATCAATGAATTACATATTTCTACTTATATTAAGGACCAGGGGCATATTTATCATTTGCACTATTTTTTCGTTCTGTTCCCTGCAACTAAATACATTCTGTCCTCGAGACGGAAACAGTTCTCTCTGTTCTGTTTACTATAATCAAACACTTCACTGTCTCTAATTTTTATTCCGTTCCGTCTCTAAATTTTTGTTCCGTTTCGTCTCCAACTATTGAAGACAGCAACCAAACAACGTTAGTCCCTCAAGAGTCAGGACTCAACTGTACAGCCCGTCTGACCGAGAGGAGAGGACCTAGGAGGTAATTAAAACCAGAAAGCAGGGGCAAATCCGTGAGAACGTCCTCAGTGGGTCCCACTGAAACGTAGATGGACCCCACTTGAGAACAGATCCTATATGATGGGACAGAAAGCTCATCGATTTCACAATGCATTAATATCAAGAAAAAGCCAAAAATTAAAATAGAGAGAGAAAAGACTAAATACGCAATAAATTTAAAAGCCCCAAAACAAAAATCCTAGGGTTTTGACTTCAACTGAAATTTGGGGAAATTTTTCACAGAGAGAGTCTTGTAGCATTGGACTGTTTCGAATCATTTCGGTGCTGTCTCACTCTCTCTTCACCTCCGTGGGGTGGGTGGCTGGGAGTGGGATATATCATATATCTAATCTGTCTCCGCAAAAATCGGTTCTTTTTAAATTTTAGGGTTTTTTTTTGAAGGAATTTGGGCGATGACGAGAGAAATGTAAGAAAAAGATAATGGAAACCTAGAGAGAGAAGGTGGACAGATAGTGGAGAAGAGACTCTGTGTGTGTGTGTGTGTAGATGTGAGTGAGCTGTGAGCTTGATTTGATCGTTGGGATCGGAGGTTAAAATTGAGGTTTTGTCGATACTTTGGACGGGGTTTTGGATTTTCTCCACATATCTTCTCCATTTCTCGCCTTTGATCTTTTTTACCCCCTTTTTTGGGGCTTTATCAAATTTTCATGCAATCTGGTGGTGGTGGTCCCGGCCGCATAGGGCCGGCAGGGCGGGCAGCTTCTACGTCGGCGGCTGCATCTCCTTCGTCGTCGTCATCCGCCGTGTCGACGCCGCAGTTAGGGTTTGATTCAGCACAGCAACAACAGCAGCAACTAGGGTCTAGGCAGGTAAATGTTTGGGCATCCGGGGTTTTACAAATTTAAGGCCTTGGGAGTTGAATGTAGTAATTAATGCAAGTGATTGGTTGTTTGGTGGTTTTAAACAAAATATAGAACGATCGGAAATTGTTTTTGGTGTTTGGCTGATGCAAACTTGGCAGGTTTGTAAATGGTGTAAACGGGAAGTGATGATAGTGTTTTCCTTTTTCTTTTTAACTGGGAGACCTTTTTTTTATCTGTAATCGGTCATCAACTTTACTTGGCTTTACTCTAGTGATGAGATAGCTTTAATTGTGACAAAGATGTGGGGTCTGCTTGCAAATTTTCCATTCCTTAACTGTGGCTGAATCTTCTTTTCCTTTTGGGTGAATGTTGGTTGTGCACGTTTGTTAAATTATGATTGTTTTTGTTTGTTTCGCATGTGCTTGTATTTTTCTAGCTTCAGTTGGCTATCTTATTTTGGTAGCCCAATTTCTCTCTCTCTCTCTCTCTGCACAGTGAATTAGGGATATGTAAGTCAGTGTATGATCATGTTAAATATGAACCTAAACAGTTCGGATACCTTCTTTTTAGTTCTTTTGTTTACTTTTCTTTCTTGGAGATTCTGAGTCAAAATCAGAGTTTTCCCAACTCATGAGCAGACTTTTAGTATGTGCCTGCTTGATTAAATATCTTCTTTGAGCTATATTTGTGGCTGGTGAGTTTTGTCCTGTATACCTGCCAGAGTTTGGAGATTTTGAGGAATTTTTGGCAATCAAATTGTAAACTCTCTGGTTTAAAACGATTGAACAGTGTGTCTATTTTACAATGTTAGTCTTTTCATGCAGGCATTGCAACAGCAACGACTACTGAGAAAACCTGAGGGAAATGAAGCTCTTGTGTCTTATCAAGCTGGTGCGTTTCAAGGCTTTATGGGTGGAAGCAATTTTGCTTCATCTCCAGGCTCAATGCAAATTGCTCAGCAGTCTAGAAAATTTTTTGATTTGGCTCAACAGCATGGTATCTCCCAGGAGGGGCAGAGTAGAAGTCAGGGTGTGGAGCAACACATGTTAAATCCAGTTCAGCAGGCTTATCTGCAATTTTCTGCTTTCCAGGCTGCACAACAGAAGTCAGCTTTGCCCGTGCAATCACAGCAACAAGCCAAAATAGGAGCGATGGGGCCATCTACTGGCAAGGATCCAGATGTTCGAATGGGAAATTTGAAAATGCAGGAAGTCATGTCCATGCAGGCCACTAATCAAGGTCAGGCATCATCCTCCAGGACCTCCTCTGAACATATCTCTCGAGCAGAAAAACAGATGGAGCAGGGACAGCTGTCCTCAGAACAGAGACATGAACAAATGCCTTTAATTCAGCAAACAGGTGTTGGCGAAACGATACCTGCAAATATTGCAAGGCCGATGCAGGCACCACCGGGTCAGCAAAGTATCCAAAACATGGCCAATAACCAGCTTGCTGCAGCTGCTCAGTTACACATGATGCAAGCTTGGGCACTTGAGCACAACATTGATCTCTCGCAACCTGCAAATGCCAATGTTATGGCACAGCTCATCCCACTCATGCAGTCTAGGATGGCCGCCCAGCAGAAGCTAAATGAAAGCAATGCAGGAGGACAGCCGTCACCTGTCCCTGGTTCAAAGCAGCGTGTTACTTCTACACCTGTTGTAAATGAGAATTCTCCACATGCTAATTCATCTAGTGATGTATCTGGGCAATCCAGTTCTGCAAAAGGTAGGCTGATTGCACCACCTCGGCCTTTTGGCTCAACATCAAATGCAGGGATAGCGAGCAACTCTAATGGCCTTGCAATGCAACAGCCTGGTTCTCAGAACAAAGAGTCTCAAGTGCGTTCTAGGCAGGCAGTTATGCATGGGAATGGAATTCCTCCTATGCACCGTCCTCAGTCATCGTCTAATGTTGCCCAGGTTGTAGATCAGACTTTGCCTGCCCAAAATGCATCCAGTGGTAATGATACTTTGCCAATGCAACATTTTAAACAGGCTAATTGGTCTTCCCTGTACTCTAGTGTACCTAATGAAGGATCATTGGTCAACCAATTTCCATCACCAGGTGGGCCAGTTGCGCAAGCGGCAAAACCAAATATTGGGTTCACCAAACAGCAGTTGCATGTCCTTAAAGCTCAGATACTGGCATTTAGGCGAATAAAGGTTTGTCAGTCTGTAGCTCTCTTGCACTTTTCTGCATCATGATTGCTTGCAATGCTTTCTCCAAGTGTTTTTACCATGCGCTAAAGAAGGTGCTAACGGAATAATTTTGACCTTGTGTTGATTGTTTGACAGAAAGGAGAATGTACTCTTCCTCAAGAACTTCTACAGTCTATTGCTCCTCCACCTCTTGAGTTGCAACTGCGGCAACATTTTATTTCTGCAGGAGGAATTAATCAAGAGAGGTCCAGTGGGAACATTACTGAAAGCCAAATGAGGCATTTGGAGTCCAATCAGAAGAACTCACAGAGCATGCCATCCATAAATGGGCAGAGTGCTTCAAAAGAGGAAACTTTTGTTGGAGATGAGAAACCTAATGTTTCAAGAATTCAAATGCTAGGTGAACCAACAGCAGTGAAGGACTCTACAAGCCTGGTTGCTACGGGTAAAAAAGAGCAACAAGGTGCTATATCTTCTATTAAGTCAGACCAGGATGTTGAGCGTGGTTTTGAAAAGACTCCTGCAACAAATGATATTGCAACTGATAGAGGAAAGTCTGTTGCACGTCAATTTCCTATCTCTGATGCATCACAAGCTAAGAAACCTGCACAAGGAGGCTCTACAATTCAGCAGAAAGATTCTGGTTCTGGCAGGAAATATCACGGACCTCTGTTTGATTTTCCTTTCTTTACCAGGAAACATGATTCTGTTGGGTCAGCAGCCGTAATGAACACCAATAATAATCTAACATTAGCATATGATGTCAAAGATCTCCTGTTTGAAGAAGGCTTGGAAGTGCTTAGTAAAAAGAAGTCAGAAAATCTGCAGAAAATAAATGGTTTGCTGGCTGTAAACTTAGAGAGGAAAAGGATTCGCCCAGATCTAGTGTTGCGATTACAAATTGAAGAAAAGAAGCTTAGGCTTTTAGATTTACAAGCTCGTTTAAGAGATGAAGTTGATCAACAGCAACAAGAAATAATGGCAATGCCAGACAGACCTTACCGGAAGTTTGTTAGGCTATGTGAGCGTCAAAGAATGGAGCTTGCTAGACAGGTACAAGCTTCTCAGAAAGCTTTGAGGGACAAGCAACTGAAATCAATCTTTCAGTGGCGTAAGAAACTTCTTGAGGCTCACTGGGCCATCCGTGATGCAAGGACTGCCCGCAATAGAGGAGTTGCCAAATACCATGAGCGAACATTGAGGGAATTTTCAAAAAGGAAGGATGATGATCGAAATAAACGGATGGAGGCTTTGAAGAACAATGATGTTGAAAGGTACCGAGAAATGTTACTTGAGCAGCAGACCAGCATCTCAGGTGATGCTGCTGAGAGATATGCTGTTCTGTCATCATTCTTGACTCAGACGGAAGAATATCTTCACAAGCTGGGAAGTAAGATAACAGCTGCAAAGAATCAACAAGAAGTGGAGGAGGCAGCAAATGCTGCTGCAGCAGCTGCACGCCTTCAGGCATGCTTTCCCAACATCTCCCCCCCCCCCCCCCCCCCCCCAGTAGCTTGTCAATTAGTTGTTAAATTGCTTCTTTCTTTAGTCAAAGAATCAAGGGTTAAGAAATTTTATTGGTGATTCAAAAGTTATACTTGTTTTGTTTTGGTATCTCTCATACTTGGTATGTTTTTACTTTTGATGTTTCTAATCTTTATTTTATTTTCATTGACCAAAGGGTCTTTCAGAAGAAGAGGTTAGGGCTGCAGCAGCTTGTGCTGGAGAGGAAGTGATGATAAGAAACCGGTTTATGGAAATGAATGCACCTAAGGATAGTGCTTCTGTCAACAAGTAAGTTATTTGTTTGGCAACATGCTTCCTGTCTTCTTTTGTCAACATTTGAGGGTGGATGTGTCAATTATGTTTGACCATGAAGTTTCATCAATATGGAATTATCTGCATTATCTTATGTGATGAATGCATATATGTTATAGACAATGAATATTCAATTGTCTATTAAGGATCGACATACTTTTTCCTGTACAAAAGTGATATTCGATGGCACTAGTGTTATTTTACTTATATTTTTCACTGGTCTCCTCAGGTATTACAGCCTTGCTCATGCTGTGAACGAAAGGGTCATAAGGCAGCCCTCAATGTTGCGAGCAGGAACCTTACGAGACTATCAGCTTGTATATTGCTAACTTTTGGAATATCTGAATTATTTGATTTGCTTCATTTTCATTAATGTTTTATTGAAGCGAGGTTTTGAAACTACTTTTGTCTGTCTTTTTTCTTTTTGTCGCCTTCAGGTTGGATTGCAGTGGATGCTGTCTTTGTATAATAATAAGTTGAATGGAATCCTGGCAGATGAAATGGGTCTTGGCAAAACTGTACAGGTGACTTCTTGTTGGTTTTAGTTTTAAAAGCCTCTCTTTGAACCACCTCAATGGACAAAAATGAAAAATTGTTCCTATGAAGTAGCTCTGTTTAATGTTATTGGTCGTTATTGGACATTTTTGCATGATATTCAATAACCAATACATAGCGTAAGATTCAAAGTTTTCATTCAAATTCTGTTGATGAGTAAATACTTTAATTTTGCGCAGGTGATGGCTTTGATTGCTTATCTGATGGAGTTCAAAGGAAACTATGGACCACATCTTATAATTGTTCCTAATGCTGTTCTAGTTAATTGGAAGGTTAGTCATCAAGTGTGGCATATGATTATCTTTTTGTGTTTCCATATCTAACAATTTAAAACTGCAGAGTGAGTTCCATAACTGGCTGCCATCTGTCTCCTGCATCTTCTATGTGGGTGGAAAGGATCAAAGATCAAAATTATTTTCTCAAGTAAGAGCAATTCCATTACTTCTTTCATTACTGCATTTCTTGAGAATTTCTAAGCATTATAAATTTTTCTGTAGGTGGTTTCAGCAATGAAATTTAATGTACTCGTGACAACTTATGAGTTTATCATGTATGATCGCTCAAAACTCTCAAAAGTTGATTGGAAGTACATCATAATTGATGAAGCACAGAGAATGAAGGACAGAGAATCAGTTTTAGCTCGTGATCTTGACAGGTACCGTTGCCAAAGGCGCTTACTTCTTACAGGGACACCATTGCAGGTATGTTCTAATAGAGAGTTGCATTTGTTTCCAACAAAAATAGTTTGCGTGGTTTAGAGCGAACTTTGCTAAATTGTATAACCCATATACTGAGATGCATATTGATTGTGTATATTATCTTGATTATGTTAGAGAACGGCTATTAGTGGGTTGATTATATTCTTTCTACTGAAATTAAGGTAATCAAAAAGTGTGAATCATGTTCCTCGGAATGGTTTCACATCCTGCCTGTCCCTTTTAGGGATGTCACATTTGTGGCTTTCCTTCGTTTTGAGATGATAAAAGTCGGGCCATGACCATAGATTCAAGATCAATGTGTATTTGTGACTTGCCTGATATATGATCTATGATACACTTTCATGTCTATCATCCTCAAATCTGTGTTTCAGTTAGTAGGAATGAATTCCACATACAGTTATATCTATAACATCTACTAATGTCTACTACTGTGATAGTTGATTATCTCTCTTAGAAGAATATGTGCAAGGTATATTCATTATAGACCAGAATTATATGTTTTACCCGGCTTCTAAAGTCTATAGCTCAAAAGAGAGTGTTTTAATTTAAGTGTTTCTCTTTATTGAATTGGAGTTTGAGATAAGTGATTAGCAGCAAACTCTAAGTTTAACTTGCTATGAATAACTTGGAGGATTTCTATTTTGTTCTTTTCTTCTGCAGAATGATTTGAAGGAACTGTGGTCACTTTTGAATCTCCTTCTGCCAGAAGTTTTCGACAATAGGAAAGCATTCCATGATTGGTTCTCTAAACCCTTTCAAAAGGAAGTTTCTACATACGATGGAGAGGATGACTGGCTTGAGACTGAAAAGAAGGTCATTATCATCCATCGACTCCATCAAATCTTGGAGCCTTTTATGCTCAGGCGTCGTGTTGAAGATGTGGAAGGTTCACTTCCGCCCAAGGTAGGCAAATATGTAGTGATGTTGTAGTTATATATTTGTTAGATTTGCAGCGTATTTGATAACACTATCAATATTGGACTGCAGGTTTCAATAGTTTTGAGATGTAGAATGTCTGCCATTCAGAGTGCAGTTTATGACTGGATCAAATCTACTGGCACTCTTCGAGTTGATCCTGAAGATGAGAAGCGCAGGGTTGAAAAAAATCCTATGTATCAGCCTAAGGTGTATAGGACTTTAAATAACAGATGCATGGAGCTTCGAAAAACCTGCAATCATCCTTTGCTTAACTACCCCTATTTTAGTGACTTCTCCAAGGATTTTCTTATTAGATCTTGTGGAAAACTATGGATATTGGACAGGATCCTTATAAAACTTCAAAGAACAGGACATCGAGTACTTCTCTTTAGTACCATGACAAAACTCCTTGATATATTGGAAGAATACTTGCAATGGCGGCGCCTTGTGTACAGAAGAATAGATGGCACAACTAGCCTGGAAGATCGAGAATCAGCCATTGTTGACTTCAATAGTCCCAATTCAGACTGTTTTATCTTTTTGCTCAGCATTCGTGCTGCTGGAAGGGGTCTTAATCTTCAATCTGCTGACACTGTTGTCATATATGATCCTGATCCAAATCCAAAGAATGAGGAACAAGCAGTTGCCAGAGCCCACCGAATTGGACAGACAAGAGAGGTTAAAGTCATTTACATGGAAGCAGTTGTTGATAAGATTTCTAGCCATCAGAAGGAGGACGAAATAAGAAGTGGAGGTACAGTTGATCTAGAAGATGACCTTGCTGGTAAGGACAGATATATAGGATCAATTGAGAGTCTCATAAGAAATAACATTCAACAGTACAAGATTGACATGGCTGATGAAGTCATCAATGCTGGGCGTTTTGACCAAAGAACAACACATGAAGAGAGACGTTTGACTTTAGAGACATTGTTACATGATGAAGAGCGTTATCAAGAAACAGTCCATAATGTTCCATCGCTCCAAGAGGTAAATCGCATGATAGCGCGGAGTGAAGATGAAGTTGAACTGTTTGATCAAATGGATGAGGAACTGGAATGGGCAGAGGATATGACAAGGTACGACCAGGTACCTAGGTGGCTTCGAGCTGGTACAAAGGAAGTGAATTCTACAATTTCTACTTTGTCAAAAAAGCCATCAAAAAATATCTTATTTGCTAGTAATATAGGCAGTGAAACTGAAAAAAGAAGAGGTAGACCGAAGGGCAAGAAATCTCCAGATTACAAGGAAATTGATGAAGAAAATGGAGAATATTCTGAGGCAAGTTCTGATGAGAGAAATGAATATTCTGCACCTGAAGAAGAGGGAGAAATAAGAGAATTTGAAGATGATGAATCCAGTGGTGCAATTGGAGCTCCACCTGCCAACAAAGACCAATCAGATGATGACAGCCCTGTTTGTGATGACGGTTATGAGTATACTCGGACAGCAGAAGCCAACAAAAAGGGTCACATGCCAGAAGAAGCTGGTTCATCAGGGTCATCTTCTGATAGCCGAAGAATGACACGAGCTATGTCTCCTGTTTCTTCTCAGAAATTTGGATCTCTCTCTGCACTAGATGCTAAACCGGGTTCTCATTCTAAGAAACTGGTATGTTTCTTCACCATATCTTTTTATGCAGTTATACAGATTAGCTTTTGCTATCTATTCACTTCCTATCTGCCTGATCATTTTTCAGCCTGATGAACTAGAAGAGGGTGAAATTGCTCTATCTGGAGATTCTCAAATGGACAATCAACAATCTGGAAGTTGGATTCATGAACGTGATGAAGGTGAAGATGAACAAGTTCTGCAACCTAAGATAAAACGAAAGCGCAGTATTCGGATTCGACCACGTCATGCTGTCGAAAGGCTTGAGGGGAAATCTGGCAGTGATGCTAAAGGTGGAGATTCAATTGTGTTGCCATATCAAGATGTCCATAAGCATCAGAAACAGAGGAAGGCTGATAATGAAAATAAAACATTTGTAGAACCTGGGCTTTCCAAGCCTGATCAAAGTGATTCAGCAAAAAGTAGGCGGAACTTTCCTTCAAGGAGAATAGCTAACACATCAAAATTGCATGCTTCACCTAAATATAGCAGATTGAATTTGCAGTATAGCTCTGCAGAAGATGCTGCTGAACACTCCAGGGAGAATTGGGATGGGAAAATTACAAATACAAGTGGGATATCAGCTGTGGGAACTAAGATTTCTGATGGCATCCAGAGAAGGGTATGTACCATCTTGATATGTTTTTTTTTTCAGTGTTCAATTCTGCCATAAACATTTCTCTTATGTAGCCAAGTTATCAAGCTTTAATCATCTTAAGGCACTAAAGATTGGGTTGTATGGAACACTTCTTGCTGCATACATCTTGCATTTGCATAACTTTACATGAGATGAATTTATCTATGTCCAGTGAAGTTTCGTTATTAGTAGAGTGAACCAAATTGTAATAAATGTAGAATTGCTCTTTTGAACAGTATTCTCACCCACGTTCTGGGGCTCAGCAATCTTAACTTTCATGTTTCTGTTGAAATAATTTGGATTCTTACTCTGCGAGGCTATTAAATGCATTTTAATGTAGTCCCTTCAATTAGTTACTAAACTCTAACCTTTGAGAGTGCTTTTGTCTACTGTGGTCTCAGCATTAGGTTATTCGTTGTCTAGTTGACTCTGAAAATTCTTGTTTCTGCAGTGTAAAACTGTGGTTAGCAGGCTCCAAAGGAGAATAGATAAGGAAGGTCAACCAATAATTCCCCTCCTAACGGATTTGTGGAAGAGGATAGAGAATTTTGGGCAGATGAGTGGTGCTGGAAATAATCTTTTGGACTTGAGGAAAATTGAACAGCGTGTTGACAGATCGGAATATAGTGAGGTGATGGAACTTGTGTTTGACGTGCAATTCATGTTAAAGGGTGCCATGCAGTTTTACGGGTTCTCGCATGAGGTATGATTCTCATTTGACTTGGTACTCCTAAATGATTTATCTGCTTCCTGTATTTGCAAATATTTGAACATAGAACTATGGTGCCTATTCCAGTCTTTAAGTCATTATCATTAAATGGTGCAGGTTAGATCTGAAGCTAGGAAAGTACATGATCTCTTCTTTGATATCTTGAGATCAACATTTCCGGATACAGATTTCCGTGAAGTCAGAAATGCACTCTCTTTTTCTGGCCCAGCTTCTAGTTCTGCTCCCGCTTCAACACCAAGACAGGTACCTTTAGGCCAAAAGAGACACAAACCAATGAATGATCTAGACCAGGAGACTAGCACCATTCATAAACCAATGCTCCGAGGATCTATTCCTCCAGCTGAAGATTCAAGGACCCGAGGCCATTTATCACAGAAAGAAATGAGGCTTGCGAGTGGAAGTGGCAAGGCCAAGGAACAGCATCAGCAGGATGATTCTCCAGTCCATCCTGGGGAGTTGGTCATTTGCAAGAAGAAGAGAAAGGATCGGGACAAGTCTGTCGTGAAGTCTAGGAATGGATCAAGTTGCCCAGTTTCACCCCCTAGTGTTGGCCGGAACATCATGAGTCCAGCTTCAAGCTCAACCCCTAAGGAAGGGAGGCTGACTCAACAGAACATCCATCAACAGGGTTGGGGAAACCAACCTCAAGGTGGCGGCAGTGGTGATGGATGGGCAAAACCTGTAAAGAAGTTGAGAACGGACACTGGTAAGCGGAGACCTAGTCATTTGTAACTTGTTAAGATCGTATAGTGTATACTTTAGGGTAAAAAATGTTTGTAATCATCGCACCCAATTAGGTCCATACTGTTAATAGTGTAGAATATTGTTTCTCAATTGTATACTGCACCGTGATTTGAAATCCAATAGTCCAATTAAATATCCGTGTCTGTTCCTTGTAGTTAATACTGTCCGCCATGTCAGTGTTAAGTTCAGCCCGACCATTGTTCCATTAAAATCTGAAAGCTGCTTTGATCTTACATATTTATTAGTCCCAAAACTGGATTTCACTTCTTTGAATTGCAGCATTTCTTGAACATATATCTTACCGCAGCTGCATGAACTTTAACCCTCTCTTATGGAGCTAGAACTTACAAATGTCACAAGTCTGCTTTATAAGTGTTTATGTTCATCTTCCCATCATCTTCCTCTGTCTCTTTTCATGTGTACATGTAAGATTGTTGTGTATTAAGTACATGACAGATGACTTTCAACCAAAAGTAGCAGGAACTGTGAAATTGAGAAACTAAAGATTGAAGCATGAAGCAATGATACTTTTGTTTACTAAAGGAAGAAACAGATAGACAGGATAAGGGGAAATATTTTCTTTCTCCCCTGGTACAAATAAAGCGGCATACACATTTTGTACATGTATAACACAACATTTGAAAGGCTATTCAGGCCACTAAGGATCTGCTTGGCCTGCCATTTCCTCATCCTGAGACTCGTACTCATCTTCGCTCAGTTCTTCATCACTTGATTCTTCTTCCGGGGCAGCTCCAATGTCCTCGGGTTTTGCATATTTCTCACAGTACTCTATTCAACATGAAAAATCTTGTTATGGACATGTTGACAAAAGTTCAAACACAATGACTAGTTCCGTGTCCCTATCTTCATTATACACATTGATCGAGTTCTGTACAACAGTCACAGTTGTATCTCCCAAACGAACTCGTACGAATGTCAATACAAATCAATCAGACAGATGGGGGTGGCTGATCAATTCATACACAGGAAAACAAAAGAATAGCATTCTGTAGAATCCTCATCAAATGATAGCTGCATACCAAGCTTAAACAGCAGAACAGAGAGATTCTATCTTCCATTTTATCTTCTGCTTGCTAAGATGACAAACAGAGAAAATTAACTTGCACAATTGTTCAATTGTCTTGCCATGAATCCATTTCATAACAATGCAATTTGTTCGCTACCAAATCCATGGGACGTCGGTGCCCACAACTGTGAAATTGATTATGAATGAAGTACAATAAACAGAAATTGCACTGGAAATCATTCAACATCCTCCTTCGCACCAGATTCATAGCACCTCATTAAGGTGTTATCCCACGAGTTTAAGAAAGAAGCTCAATCTAACTCTCAATTTTGCATTTCAAACTATACCCAGATATGAAGAAATATGTGAAATCTTACAGCTACAATTCTTTAAATGAGAGAATAATGATTATCAGCAAGCGGCGAATATCACAATTAAACATCTATAACAAAGAAAATTTTTAGGTCTCAAATTTGATTAATCAACTTTCTGCTAATTGATCACTGATTGAGCTATTCAAGAAATCACAGGCTGACAAAGGAAGTAAGATTTAGATACTAAACAATGGCATTCACTGGGGAAGTTTTTAAACACTACTAAAATGGCTGCTGAAGAAACTGGAACACAACAAAAGAGTCACTACCTTTAACTCTTTGCTCATAAGCGGATCGATCGCGCATCATCAGAGCGGCAGCCTCTCCATTCAATGGGTCTGATGGGTTTGGATACAAAAGAAGCTGTGGTAGAAATACTTCAAACACATTCACCAAATCTGGAGAACAATGTAGGTCAAACTTTGAGGCCTATAGATTGGAACTATTCCAAATCTGTATTCTAAGTAGCTTCCATGTTCATCTGGAAAAGCTTAAGGGGAGTCCTTACCAAACATAGGGCTCCAAGTTTGATTGATAACATCTAAACATACTGAGCCAGACCTGAAAGCAAAAGATTGTGAAAATCATCCACATAAATCATAAACTTTAGCTATGTATTCTACAAAATATAGTTTTCTGGTAAAATTTTGACTACTCACATCTCATCAACATTTGGGTGATAGATCTTATTAACAAAGCCTATTGAGGGAGATTTATATGGATAAGAATCGGGTAACTCGACCCTTATCCTCCACACCCCTCCATGATAAGGACCTGTCATAGTTCATCGCAAAGAAGCAATGGGTAAAATCCAAAAACAAAAAGGTCCTTAACTCGCTGGACACAAATTAACTTCATTTCCAAAATGTTCTAAGCAAGTTTCAGCAGAAAATTTAGAAGACAAAAAGGGCCAATCCGTTTAGATGGCTAAAAAAGGTCACGAAAATTGCAGATTGCATGAATCAAAAACCCCTTTTTATTCAAAACCATCACTGATACATAACAAATAAAACCATTTGAAGAAAACAAAAAGTAAGGAATAACAAAGACCCAAAAAAGGATATGCCTTGATTAGCTAAGGGATCCAAAGAAAAGGCACAAAATAAAGAACTGAGACTTGAAGAAGAAAGAAAGAAAGAAAGTAAGTAAGAAAAAAGCTGAGTATCATGAAGAATTACTGTCGCTTGGTCCATGGAAGTGAACATAGAACTCTTGCATGCCATCATTCATCATCTCAACCTTGTAATCACTCATCATCCTACAAAAATTTTGAACCCAGAAAAAAAAACACACACACACACAAAACAGCAATTAACAATCAAAACCAAAGAGTACTAAACAGAAAACGAAAGAACAAACCCAAAAAAAAAAAATCAAAACTTGGCAAGAGGGTATTAGAGAATTAACAATTTCATCAAATCCATCTCTCTGCGTTTGCTTGGGGACGACATGGCTGACTGACTGACTGACCCCTTTCCTCTGTCTGCTCTTCTTTCTCCTTTTCTTTCTTCTTCTTATCCTCTTCACTTGCCCACAGGGAAAAAAAAAAAAAAGAGAGACTTTGATATAGAGAATTAGAGAAACAAAGAAAGCGGCTATGGACAGGCACAGACACCACGAGTAGAACCAACAAACAAGTAGGATAAAATGTCTCAAAAGGTGAGCTTAAGGGTCAGGGATGGATTTTTATTTTTTAACTTCTTCTTTATTTATTTATGAAATAATTTTTAATTAACCATCTAAATTTTAAAAATTTTAATTGATTGATTAATAAAGATTAATCGTAATACTTTTTATTTTTAAAAAATAATTATTTAATTATTTTTATAGTTATGGGTTCCTCTCATAATTATTATTAGAATTTTAATTACTTATAAAATATATGCTTCAAATAAAATATTTAATAAAACAAAATTTTAAAGTTAAATGATAATTATTATCATCGTCAACATCCAGTTGAAATTTCGCTGAGGCGCAGAGTCTGAAAAGATTCAATAATATATAATTTTATCTCTACCTAATAAAAAGACTGTTTTTGATAAATCTACATGCAATGGTCAGAGCGATACTAAAAAATTATAAATTGATTTGCATACAAATTTTCAAAAAAACATTATCTTATATTTAAATTATAAATTCAACACTTAAAACATCATTGAAAATTCTAAAAACATAATCTTAATTGATTGTATTTATAAAAAAAATCATGACAATTTGAATAGTAAAAATCTATTTTAATTCTCATATTAAATAGCCTTTTTTTGTCACAACACATTAATTTTTTAAAGTATTATTAAAATTTTGAATCTTTGTAATTACTTAAAAATATTTACTTTAAATAAATGATTTAATAAGTTAAAATTTTAAAAATAAACTATAGATTTTATTTCAATTATAAAATAAAAATAAAATCTTAATCGATCTCCAAGCTTATTTAATTGATTATTATCTCATAATTAAGCAATAAAAAATTCCTGCCACGTGTTTATATATGTTTAACTTTTTATTTATATTTATATAATAACAAGACATGCCTTGTACACTTCCAAGATTCCTCACTTACGGAAATTAGCAAGTATTGTCATGATTCCTACATTGAATGGACCCTACTCTACCTATTTTTAAAATTATTTAATACCCATTTGCACTTTCGGTGATTTTAATATTAAAAACAAAAGATATATTCCTGTTTTATAGTTTAATTTTTTAAAAATATATATTATTTTAATTTTTAAAAATATCTTATTTTAGATTTCGGTTCAAAAATAATAACAATATGGAATGTGGTTTTAACTAATTAAATATTACTAATATTTAAATTAATAATTATAATAATTATAATAAATTATTATATTAAGTCAAATTTAATTAATTCAGTTGCATTTTAAGGATTTGATTTAATCGTTTAAGTAAAAAATATTTGCTTCAATTCCAACATTTTCTTCGCTCATTTTGCTTTAATTTTGTAATAGCTTCGTGAATAAAAAGGTGACAAGTCGGCTGAATCAGTGTTAAGTGGAGATTCTGTCCGACAGGAATCCGTTTCAAACCCTTACTCCTATTTCGAAAAGTTGGAAAGAGAAATTCATGTTTAATGTTTATATTATTCTCTCTCCTCTCCAAAATAAAAGTCGTTTTATATGGATTTTAATTATTCAAAATAAGTGTGTTTGTGACTTTTCATATATGTTTATAGTTTTACTTTCAAAATTATCCTTTAATTTCTCTCACATCCTGATTACACAGATTACATTTTTAAGACAGTTTAACGTACAATTAATAAGGGTATATCAAATATTTCATTAGCTTTCTTAATAAGTGTGTATCCTTCTAAAACGACTTTTATTTTGGATAGGAGGGGGTATATGTTTAACCGGTATTGAAGGGAATGATTTTTTGAAAAATTAAAAACTAATTCAAAAACTTTTTAAATTTATAAAAAAATCTAAATCTTTATATATATATATATATATTTGTGTGCGTGTGAGGGAGAGGAAGAGCGCGAGAGAGAGGGATGAAATCAAATCTACACCGTCGAATATGGAGATAGACGCACACGTTAAGGATTCCAGCAACACATGGAGCTCTAAATTTAATGGGCGGCCAGGAGGAAGCAAGTTGATGGATTTTGACAATACCATTCTCTATAAAGCGCGTGGCGTATATACGTTACATGGAATATATTATATATTATATATGTAGTTTGAGTGCATGCATTCACTCTTTCTTTTTTCTTTTTTTTTATTACGTTAGGTATCCCAGTTTAGCTAGACTAATCCTAAGCCCCTACGACCCCACCCTAAGAGCTTAGAGGATATAAATTTGGAAACCCAAGATCTCTTAGGTTCTTACGTAGCCTGTATACTTCTGCGCACAAGGAGTTTTCACGTACTTGATTGGTCAACTGATGATTGATCACTGGCTCCCTCCTGCTCAGCATCAGGTTCCTATCAGCCTTCGGGTTTTCTAGTAGCTCCAACTCCCACACTGCCGCTGGAAGCGAGGCGTTCATAATTGATCCGATCAAGGAACTGTGCCCAGGGAGCTAGAGGATCATCAATAAGAACATGTCTATTTTTCCTCCTTTGACGTGACTCGAACTTAAGACCTCCTATAGAGGAGAGTCTTAAGTGAGAAGTCTGGATCAATTGATTCACTCTTATAAAGATTGGACCTTAGTGGCCTCATTAGTAAAAGTTGGAATCTTAGAGTAGAAGTTTTGGACTTTGTAGATTATGTGTTTATTTTCAATTATTATTAGTTGGATTGGATCAAATAGTTTTAATTAAAATTAGTGATTTATAAGTTATTATATTTATCAAAATTATATTAAAGTTCTTTTTTATGTTTTTTAATTAGTCTAAATATTTTTCTTTGTAAACTTTATCCTTTTAGTTATTTTATTTTTTAATTACTTTTCGTATTATTTACTTACTTTTATTTTTATTTTCTTTTATGTGGTTAATTGTTTATGTATATGGTTATTATTTTCTATTAACCTATTTTAAAAACTTTTTTTATGAATTTATCAAAAACAGTCTCTCTCGTCATCATCAACATCATATCCCGAAGTCCCGCACTGAAGCAGGGTATGGAGGGGCCAAATAGTACGCAGCCTTACCCCTACAGAGTAGAGAGGCTGTTTCCAGTAGGCCCAGTGCATATGTGACAATGTAACAGAGATGTAGGGTACAAGGAAAACAACATACGTAATGAATGGTAAATATATATACCTGATGGTGACCGTTTACTCGTATCCTATCACGCCAGACTGTTCTAATCCGAGCCACTGCGGCTGTGAGTGCCAGCTCTGACATATCTCGCTTGATCACCTCCCTCCAAGTCTTATAAGGCCTCCCTCTCCTCCTCT
>JAOSBM010000009.1:21433106-21446520 GCA_027568955.1 Erythroxylum tenue | reverse complement strand
AACCCTCACTACCCTATTTCGCACCCTATCTCTTAGGGTAATATCACACATCCACCTAAGCATTCGCATTTCAGCTATCAACAACTGTTGCATATGTCTACGTTTAGTAGGCCAGCACTCTGCACCATATAACATAGTTGGCCGAATCATCATTTTATAGAACTTCCCCTTGAGTCTGATAGGGGCCTTTTTATCACAGAGAACACCTGACGCACTCCGCCATTTGACCCACCCTGATTTGATACGATGGACTATATCGTTATCGATATTACCATCTCTTTGGATGATGGATCCCAAGTATTTGAAACTCGATTAGATATAAATAAGATTATGTACTTTTAAACTTTCTCAAACTTCGCATCTTAGTAAAATTTCTATTGAAATATTATTGTTGTTGTCGTGTAAAGTTATGATGAAAAAATAATAATTACAAGTCTCGCGTTATATGTACAAAAAGATTAGATTTTTTAATAATGTTGACAACAATAATAATCAGTAGAAGTCCTGCTAATATACTAAGGGTATGCTTGTTTGGGGGTAATGGAAAAAAATGTATGGGAATGGAATGAAAACTTGTGTTTGGCATCAAACTATTATTGAAGGATAACATTTTCATTACCCAGTTCTCGGCAATCCTCTATTTTCCTGGTAATTCAAAGAAATAGGAATCATTGATTTATTCTCCTAATACAAGGACTTTATGCATGCCTTTAATTGGACCATTCATCGAGGGTGAATGGACTTACGAGTATGTGATTATTATTATTAAATTTACAGTTTCTCATAGTAATTTAAACAATCATAATAAATTACAGACTTACCAAATAGTATTAATTTAAGGGTAACAAATACAAATAGAATTTTTAAAAAAATCTACAATTTTTGAAATTGTGGAAAAAATACCACAATATACTTAATTTTGAACATTCTGTCGTTATAAATAGGGTGCATAAAATATAATTAATTAAATTATATTTAAATTTTGATATAAAACAAGATTTTAATAAATTTTTATTTTTCAAAATTTTTAACAAACCAACTACCATCAAAAGTAATGATAATATTTCTTTCATCTTAACCAACCATCATAATTATAATGATTATATCCATTCCTATTTTTCCTTATATTCATTTCCATTTCTATTCCCATTACCTTCTGTAAATCAAGCGCCCTTAAGATTTGGGTGAATAATGTTGAAATACTAATAATGTTGAAAGCTTTGGTCCCCTTTGGTGGGAAATAGACGAAAGAAGTAAGTAGAGGAAGACTTTCCTTGAACCCTATAATGTACAGCATAGTAGAATATAAAAAGAGTGCCGTGAAAGAGTTACCTATCTTTGCCCAATAAACATTGGAAAAGCGACAAACACTTCACATGGAAGGATCGTAAACCAAAGAATTCACATTCACAAACCCTAAAGTTTATATATATCTCTTAATCAGAAGATCAGTATATAGTATTTATTTAACTCATACTTTACATGACGGATCAAGTCTGTGGGGTGGTGCGCCAGTTAAACAATCGAAGAGGTGTACCCGTTTGATCCGCCTACGAAGTTTCCTCAAAAAAAAAAATCCTAACAGTTTTGGTTATCTAATTGTAAATCAGTAATTTAATAATTTAGGGGACTTCTTGATCTACACTTAACACACTTACGTACGGTACTTAAGCAACAATAATTAACTAGAGATTAGTAACAACTAATAATACGTACACGAGTCTAAGACTTACCTGGCCTTCAAATTCAAAAAATTATCTCAGCGACCAAACTCAAAAGCTTCCAATCTGTCCTCCTCGCTTAAACTTAGAGATAGCAAATAGGCTCTGACCCGGCCCACCCAAAGTTCAATACTTTTCTGTAAAATGACATTATTTTTTAATATTTTTAATTGAAAAAATAGTTCAGGCAGTACCTAATCAGGTTTAGATTCGAGCCTATTGTCTCATATAAGATATGTTCTTGGGCCGAGGCCAAGCCCCAATAACAATGAACGGGTCGGACTGCTTAACTAAAGATGACAATAAGTTAGTCCTAGCTTGACATTTCTACTTAAACCGATGTAATGTAATAAACAAAAATATTTATTTGTTGGGTTAATTACTCTTTATCTATAATGGGTTCGATCTAAACTAAATAGAAATTAATTGTTTAAGTCTATTTGATTAGATTTTCATTCAATTTGAATTTGGAGTCAACTTGAAACTTAGTCCCAACAATATGATCCTTTTCAAAATGACATTGATTTGATTTGTAAATTTAAAAAACTATAGTTCAAAAAAAATTATTTTAAGGCGATCAAGCAAGTTCAAACTACATCTTAATCATATGAATTAAAATAACGAGCTTTGAATTACCCATTTGAAGGATCTAATTCATCTGGATTCGATCCAACCCAACTTGTTAACATCCTAGCTCATGCTTATAGTATCTTTTTTCGTATCTTACCAAAGACATGATTCGTAATAAAAAGTTTTGGCATATTAGGATATAAATAAAGGATCTCACTTAGAGAGATTTTTTTAGTTCTTTTAAATCTTTTAAACATTTTATTTCGAGTCTTTTGTTTTATAGTTAATCTTATTTTTTATCACGTAGTACTTTCCTCCTGATTTTTTAGCCTAAAGAGTTTCTTATTTAGAGATTTTTTTTAGTTCTTTTAAATCTTTTAAACATTTTATTTCGAGTCTTTTGTTTTATAGTTAATCTTATTTTTTATCACGTAGTACTTTCCTCTTGATTTTTTAGCCTAAAGAGTTTCTTATTTAGTCTAATAATTTTCTTGTAATAATTGGTTTAATCTATTCTTATACTTGTCTTTTCTTTTTGATTGATATACTTATTTTATCTTTTGTTATTAAACGATACTATATTCTATATATTTTGTATTATGTATTGCATTACATTTTTTATATTTTGATTTATACATATTTATTTATAAGTATTTATTTATATTTTGTACTATTATTATTTTGCATTACGTGTGAGTTTGTTAGAAATAGTCTCTCTGCGTGGTATATTTCATTATTCTCTATCTTTTATCTTCTTTCTTCTATTTTCGGTGAAGAAAAGATAGCCATGAACAATTAAAATATGATTTTTCTTATTTAAAGAAAACTAAAACCCTATTTGTAATTTTGAGAGATTTTGTCCTAAACCTCAATTTTAGTTTTTTTACTCTTCTATTTCATAATTAATTAATATTGACTGACCTAACAGATTATTTCTTATTAATTATTCTATTTTTATTTATGAGTTCAATGATTTAATCATAAATAATTGATACAAATAGCAAATACATTATTTATTTATTTACATATTTTATATTATGAAAAACATGAAAACTAAATTAAACCATTTTAATTATTTAATTTAGCATATAATCTTTTTTATTAAACTTATTGCTATTATTTAATTAACATGAAATATTGTTATACCCAATAAATTAATGATAAATTTTAATTTAGATACTAAGATTGAATCAATTAATTTAGAAAATTTGTTAAATCTTTTAAATATTTTCCTTCGAGTCTTTTGTTTTATAATTAACCTTATTTTCTAATTACGTAATACTTCCCTCTTAATTTTTTAGCCTGAAGAGTTTCTTATTTAGTCTAATTACTTTCTTGTAATGATTGGTTAAATCTATTCTTATACTTGTATTTTCTTTGATTGATGTATTTATTTACTTATTTTATCCTTTATTATTAAGCATTACCATATTTTATATGTTTTGTATTATGTATTGCATTACATATTTTTATATTTTGATTTATACATATTTATTTATATTTTGTACTATTATTATTTTACATTATGTGTGGGTCTATTAGAAATAATCTCTCTGCCTAATAGACTTAATTATTCTCTATCTTTTGTCTTCTTTCTTCTATTCTCGGTGAAGAAAAGACAGCCATGAACAGTTAAAATATGATTTTTCTTATTTACAGAAAACCAAAACTCTATTTGTAGTTTTGAGAGATTTTGTTCTAAACCTCAATTTTAGTTTTTTTACTCTTCTATTTCATAATTAGTTAATATTAATTGACCTAACAGATAATTCCATATTAATTATTCTATTTTTATTTATGAGTTCATTGATTTAATCATAAATAATTGATACAAATAGCAAATAAATTATTTATTTATTTACATATTTTATATTATAAGAAACAAGAAAATTAAATTAAACAATTCAATTATTTAATTTAGCATTTAACCTTTTTTATTAAACTTATTGCGGTTATTTAATTAACATGAAATATTATTATATTAATTAATTAACATGAAATATTAGTATACCCAATAAATTAATGATAAATTTTAATCTAGATATTAAGATTGAATCAATTAATTTTGAAATTTACTATAACTATTTCAAAGTAAATGCTTGAGTTGTAAGAATTTATTATTTTCATACCAATCATCATAGTTGTACAATTGGATGAAATCTTTTGCTTAAATAAGATTTAATTCAAATTGAAATTTTCACTTTTATACTCGATAAATTTATTTTAAAAACATGAACATCTTCTGTAGTTTAAAAAAATAGAAAAACCCTAATAATCTTTAAAATTATCAAAAAAATTTTAATATTCAATTAAAAAAAAAAAGCTTCTTTAACACTTGGGATAAAAAATAACGATAAAATACGAACCCCAGATGTAAACTAATCAAATGGTAATTCAACACAACTCTTAAATTCGATTGAAATATCTAAATTTGATATAAATAAATAATTTATTATAATTATTTTTAGTTATTAATTTAATCGAATATGTTAAATTAAGTTAGATATATTTAATTATTCCATATTTGATATTTATACTACGTGTCTGTTTAGATAAGCTTTTAGGGAGCCAATAAGTACTTTTTTCTACCACAAAAACCTTTTAAAAAATAAGTATTTAGTTGTAAAATAAAAAGCACTTCTTTAATAGATATGACTTTTTTGGCAGAACTTCTTAAAAAGCTGTATTTTAACTACAAAAATATAATTTTATAAGAAGCTCAAATTTGGAGCTTTTAAAAAAACACTTTTTTAGGTAAATTTTTCATATCAATTAATGAGTATATTTTTTAGTCCCTTTGTCCTTATATTTTATACATAATTCCCACAATATTCAGAAATTCATCTTCCTGTTTATTATATATTTAACTATTATTCAACTTGAATATTTATTTTAAGATTTATATAATATTATTTGACTTTTTAAATATATTTTAATATTTATTTTTAATATTAATTTACTCATGTTATAATCCATATAAAAGATTTGGATAAATATATTTTCATTTATGTTTCATATGGTTTAAAATTATATAATAATTAATATATTGTACTTTGTATATTTTTAATATACTTTAAATAATATTTATATACACAAATAATTTTTATTACAAAACAAAATATAGTTAAAATTAAAAATACTTTTTATTTTTATATTGTCATACAATCTATTGTATGAAGCTCTTTCAAAAAAAAATTTAAAATAACAACCAAACAGTCAACTGATTTATTAAAAAAGTTCTCATAAAAGATTTACAGAAAAAAAAACCTACTGACAAAAACTCTATTAGTATAAGCCCCACCAAACAGAGGCTACGTGTGCTTCGTCATTATTTTTTAACTGAAATCAAAGAATTTTGTTTTCTAAAAAATTAAAAACTAGAATGAATTTTTCGAAGAATTTTAAAGAACAAAGGGGTTTTCTAAATTTTCTTAAACTGCATTATCTTTTACCTTTACTAGTAATTTTGAGGGCTTCGACACATTTAGAGGTCTCCTATAATTTTAAAAACTTCACAAAGACTCCCGGCTCCCGAGTATTTAAAATTTTTTAAAAAAGTCTTCCAATTTTTTATTTTCTACAAAAATTATTTAAAAAATAACGATGAAATATATACAACATAAACATCACACATGAACCAGTAAAAAACTCCAAACATATTAAATTTAAATCAAACTAATGAAATTTAATATAAATTAATAATTTATTATGATGACCTTAAATTATTAATCTAAATTAACTTTCATTGAGTTTAAAAGTTAAATTAGATTATTAATATTTAATTAATCCGTATATAATATTCATATCACATGTACTTTATCATTATTTTTATTTTAAGTCACCCCATGATAAGCCTACAAAACTAAGACCATTATCTTAGTTTTTTCCAGACCTCAAAACCGAATTTCCATTGATTCAAGCTAGATTCGACTTTCACGACATGGTCCAACCTGAAGTAATTCAATCAACCAATAACAAATAATCTATGTTCAATTTAAAACATAGTTTGCAATAATGCCTCGAGCACTGCTCATCCTATTTCAATCCACATATGATTAACCTCTATGCATGATATTATCAATGAACCAGTTGCATATTCCTCCTAAAATGAGAGATTACGAAAATGGAAATGCCAGAAAGCAAGACTGATAAAAATCCTCATATCAAATGCATTGTAGATGAGGAAATGAATCACAGAAAATTAGCTTCTCTGGCATTTAGTGTACAGTGATCCTTTCCTTCAGCTCTAATTAAGTTAGCTTTGTCACCAAGAAGCAATTCAGCAGGTTACTCGAACCTTTTAACATTTTAAGCTCCTGACAAAATCTAACTTAAATAAAGCTGATTAATAGCAATGCAACTTACTTGAACTACACCATCAAAGAAGGTATGCTTCCCAATGTTAACCATTGGTTGGAGAAAACTCAATTACGCTTCTTGAGGCAGTTCAAAACTTAAAAAGAGTTGCTACAACTCTTTTTCCAGTTAGCAAAACCACAGAAAAAAGTAGCTATCATGGGAATTTCTTCTTTTACGCAAAATTCTATTTGACATTTTTACGCACCTTTCTCCCAGAGCTTATGAGTGAGCCAGGTGACTTGGCGGATCCATGCCTGGAACCATTAGTTACCGATACACACTCTGAATCATTACTATCGTCATCATCATCATCACTGTTTATATTACCTGGTGAAAACCTGTTCTGTTTAGCTCTTCGTTCCAAAAGAAATACGTTATAATAATAGCTCACTAAATCTTCCAGCCTCTTGGTAGGAAAAGATTTCACTATCTCATCCCAGAAGCATGAAGGATTTGACCTCACTATTGTATTGAACTTCTTCTCTTCTGCTTTGGTCCAGGTACGTCTAACTTCTTCCCCCATCTTGTTAAATCCCAACTGAGTGAAAGCTATACCCAGCTCTTGCTTCATCCTCAATTTGCTCTCAGTAGCATGAAACTTAACACATTCAGTGGATTTGGGCACTTTACACCCACATGAATCTTGCCTTCCCTTACCAATGGGGTCCCTTTTAACAATAAATTTGCTCTCTACCTTTGCCAGTGGCCAAATCTGTGTTCCAAGCCACTTTATATCAGTGTCAGAGACGACGCCTGTCCATTCTGGTATTTCAGCCTGAAAATCTGGTCCCAAAGGAATTATATTTTCAATTGGAAGGCCAAGCACTGGATGCTTAGTTAAGAAATCATGACTGATCCCTTCTGAACGATAGCCAACTTCACTTCGAGTGGCTGAGGAAGCTGACTTCGAGGAAGACTGTGGTTCACGAGCCTCCCTTAGAAATAGCTTCTTGCTACAGCTCAATCTCTCTCTGAAATTGTATCTGGATCCAACATGATCATCATACATGGTTGGATGCATCTTCTGATTTTTCTACATCGAAATAGAACGTGACTTTCCTTTTGTAAGAAGAATTTCTATCAAAGATATATCTACACAAGAATGCCAATAACCTTGAATATGTAACAATCGTGTAACAGAGTTGAATAACATGGTCCACTTATTAGCCTGTGCATGTTGAACAAAAAAAATAGAAAAGCTAAATTCGATGCAATCACACATGAGAAATATGTCCTTTCCACGACTCCATCATTTCAGCATAAACTAACTTTAATAAGTCAAATAATGGATTCATATTACACACACACACACATAACTTGTTAAAATAATAAAGAAAAAGAAGCACAACTCCACGCATAGAAGAGGAGCATGCGACCAACCAAACTCTAATAAAATGTGAGCAAATAAGAGCTGAAATACCTGCAAAGATCGTTCTGCACTTGAATCAACATTTCTTTTCAGGAACAGTGCCTCCCGTAACAGCAATACCTGTTTCCAGAACTCCTCATTGCCAAATGAGTTCCACTTTGACCTCTCTGGTATTGGCACAACTTCAGGATCACATGGATCCCTTGCAATCCCTGTAATCCAATTCAATATCTTGTACATGGACTCCCTTTTCCTCTTGCGTGAGGAACTAAATTCCTCAGTAATGCTTAACTCCAATTCCAAAATATTTTCGCTGCTTTCATCACACTTATTGACTTCATCCATTTCCATCACCACACTCTTCTCATCTTCATTGCAAACTTCCTCACTTTTCCTTAAATAGGAATCTGGATTTTCCACATTGGCATCGGTTTTCTCATCCCCACCAGTAAAGGAATCCATTTCACTGCTCTTTATCACATCATTGCTCATTGTGCTAACTTCAATGGAATCAACAACACTCTTTGCGGAATCTAAAAAAGAAGACTCTTCGTCATCAACATCACACTTCTCACTTTCACATGACTCAATTATAGTATTAGTATTCAAATTTAACTCAGATTTCAAGTCCACATATCTTGAACCTTGCATATTCATCAAGAACTCCTTAAACTCGGCACCTAATTCCATCGTACCACCACAAATACTCATGCTGCTGCTATCACAAGACTTGGCTTTCAAGTCCTTATCATCAACAACTCTCCCCACCCATTTCTCTAAAGCATCTGAATATTTCAAATAAACCAATTTCACAGAAGATGCGAGAGTCAATCCCAAGCCAGACTCTTCAGCCACCATATCCCATGTCCCATTCTTACAAACAGCATCATATCCACCCTTATCTCTCACGACCGTGAAAAGATTAACCAAATCCACATGATGGCCCTTTCCAAACATTGGATAGATTGTCCAAAAACCACAGTCAAGCGCACACACCCCTTTCAAGAACGATTTACAAAGTCAGTGAACCCACATTTAAACTTACTATCAGTTTGTATATGTACACTGCAACATTTTGGAACTCATTAGGCTCCAAACTTTTTACTGAGGTTTTAACGCCAATCTAGTTCACATCCATCATCCACATTTATCAACCAAACAGTCATTTAAACCCTAATTCCAAACCCTAAAAACAAGTTAATCATCCTCTTCTAATCCTCACAACAAAACCAGTAAAGAAGTGAAAATTGTCATTAAAAACCCCTAATGGGTTCAAGTAAGTTAGAAATCAAGCATCTTGTTAAGAACAGCAACAGCATTCTTTGGCGGGAAAATGATCGATTTAGGGTTTTGAACTCCCCCGAAGAATTCTCATCCCGCGTCTCTAAATGTAGATTATGAAAAAGAAAATAGTAAAGGGACTAGAATAGAAAATTTGAACAAATACATACCCAGTTATTCAAATATTCATAAAGAGTATTCCTTCCTCTTTTAGGGACTAAAAAAGCAAATAGAGAAAATAGAGAAACATACCAGCAATTTTGTGGGTACCTTCTCTTTTTTCTTTCTCTTACTCTTTTGCCCTCTCTTTTTTTATATTTATTTTAAGGACTCTTTAAGAGAGTGAAAGAGCAATTGAAAATAGAGGTGTAGTAGATTGAATTGAGAGGGCATGGAAGACACCTATTTATAGTGCTCATGATGGACTAACCATAGTTAATTTTGAAGCATAGGGTTGGGTTAAGGTTTTGGTTGATTGTTGAGAGATTGGAGATGGTGTGTAACTTTTAGAGGAAAAATATTTAAAAAATATATATCTCTTAATGTTTTTGTTCATTATAAAGATTATGTTGGATTTAGAAAACCTAATTTAAATGGTATTTTTTGATTTATTTATTTTAATATATTTTTTCTAAGATTATAATTCTTATATGACTTCTTTTTATCTTTATAGATCAAAAAATTGACTGATAAAACTTAAAAATTATATTGAATTTAGCCATATTTTTATGTACAAGTCTTTATAAATTATTCATCATCATCAACATCCAGTTAAAATTCTCCTGAGTTGCAAAATTTGAGAAAGTCTGATAATATGCAGTTTTATCCTTATATTGAAAACAACATCTCTACTACATAATAGTAAGGTTGTATATTATCTAACCTTTTCAAATTTTACATTTTAGCGAAACTTTCACTCTGTCGTTTTTGAAATATGTTTATATTTATTATAGTTTAAACTTTTTAAGATATTTTTCACAATAATTTAATAAGAGGCTGGTAGGTGTTGGACTGCTGGATGTAAAGGATGCCTTTTAAAAGTAAATGGAGAAGAAGTTGTGCTCGTTTCATGTTTATACTTGGTGATTAAGGAAACTCTTGGTTGATTATAATGAGTCTATTTATTTTTAACGATTATTATAAATCTTTAACTTATAAATAAATTTAAAGTATTTCGTGAATAGATAAATTATGTAGACAATATTTGGTAGTTTTTAGTGAAAATCACTCCTAAATAAAAATTTATTTTAAAATTTGTGCCTTTATTTTATAGTATTACTATTTTGTTGAATATGTAATCTTACTAAAAGAGATAAAGTAAAAAACGTAACGATAAAAGACAAATTAAAAGTGACTAATATTAATAAAAAATTAAGGGAGACAAGACTTAAGTAGTTTAAAAATATTAAGAAGAGACATCCTGAGGTTTTAGCGAGAAGATTGTATTTAAGAACTGCAAAAGGAAAAAAAGGAAAACCTACGAAGAACTGAGGGGAGGTGATAAAAAATTAATTGGCTTTGTTGACTTACCGAAGACGTGGCCCTCAATAGAAAACTATATTCGTTTCAACTTGGTGTTTTAATTATCTTAGTGGGGGAGTTATGATCCATTCGAGATGGTTTGATTTTTACGTGTGATCACGGTTTTCGACAAGTCGTTGTAGAATCTGATAGCATGGAGGCGATACGAATGGTGACTTGTGGTGTTACCTCTTCACATCCCCTGTCTGTTTTGGTTGTGAATATTCAAGTTTTATTTGTTAGGAATTAGAGTTGCTTTATTAGGCATGTACTTCGTGAAGGTAATTTTGTAACAGATTGTCTGGCTAAATTGGGCATAGCATCGCTTCAAATTTTCAGGTTTGGAATGTTATTCCTGAAATCCTCTCCTTTATTGTATGGGCTGACGCCTATAGTATTTCTTTTATGAGGTAGTTTTCGTTTCTCTTAGTTGTAACAAAAAAAAAAAGAATCTCACATAGAAAGATCCTTCACTTTTTTACAAATCTTTTAAATATTTTCTTTCGAATCTTATATTTTGTATTTAGCCTAAACTTTTAATAATAATACTTACCACTTAGTTATTTAGCCTAAACATTTCCTTAGTCTAAACAATATCTTGTAATGACTTGAATGTTTCATTTATTTATTTATCTTCTTTTTTATTTATGTATTTATTTACTTATTTAATTTTTTATTTTTATTCGTTATATTGTTCTATATTTATTTTATTACTCATTTTTATATTTCTATTTGTTCATATTTATTTAATAATAATAATTTATATTTTTCACGTGAGTCTATCAAAAACAGTCTCTCTGTTAGTTATAGTTGAAACTCTATATTTTTTGACCTCTCTATGCCCTAGATTCAGCGAGACTTTTAATAAGATATTATTGTTGTTGTTGTTGACCACTTATATTTACTTATCGCTAACCATGTAAATATTTTTTAAAGATATGTTTTTATGATTTAATATTTTTTTACTTTATTCCTTTAATTTTTAAACTTACCAAATTTTTGTATATTTCATTATAAATTAAAGAAGACTGCAATTACTGTTAAGTATTTCTTATAAAAAGTACATCTAAAAATGTAATTTGCATCTCCAAGTTTTACAAAAACCTAAATAAATCTCTAGCATTATCTATGGTACTACTATGCATCATAATATTACTAAAATAATACACATTGTATAATACTTATTGCATCCTAAAATTGATAACAGAGATTGTGGTAGGCATTTATTTAGAAATTTTGTGAAATGTTAAAGATTTTTAAAATCACATTAACACATAATAAGTCCAGTGGTTGGCATTTATTTAGACATTTTGTGAAATGTTGAAGATTTTTAAAATCACATTAACACCTAATAAGTCCAAAAGGTTCTCTGTTCAAATCCCCCTACTTACACTCTCTTTATCGAGCCTGTCGTGTAGGGTTTACCTAATGCGGAGTACCCAGTTGACGTGATTTGTAGGATATTGCTTTAATCTAGAGGTTTACCTAATGCGCATTCAATAGATAGCGACTGCGAGTTCCTCCGTTTAAAAAAAAAACTTATATATAAAATGAGTATCTAACAAAAGAGTATCATTAACTATATAAGGTATTTGACCCTTTTAATAATCAAGTGTGATATTTTTCCATACTGATAGTTGGATAAGAGATAAATCAATAATTTTTAAATTTTATTTCAAATTTAAGAAATAACTTTTAAAATTAAACTAAAACAAAAACAATCTAGTATATTTAATAATTAAAAAGAATACAAAAATCTTAATTCTTGTTAACTTCCGTTCACAACGAAAATAAAAATAAGGATAATAAATTATAAAATTCTATGACCTCCTTGTTTTTACTTTAGTTTTTGATGATTAAATATGTTTGAATTTTTTGTTTTTGTTGTTATTTTTATTTTGTAACTAAAATTTAAAAAACACTACAAGAAAAACGTGTATTTGCGACGGAAAATTACTGACGAATAGAAAACCGTTGCAAATATTGACGGAAAAAACATATCGGTCGTCGATTTTCGTAGTAAAAGAAGATTTTTGCGACAGAATAATATTCCGTCGGTGAAAGACGGCAGGAAATTTGCCGACGGAAAATTCCGTCGGTGTTGGCGTCGGTGAAGACGTCGGATTGCCGCCCTGCATTTAAACGAAAACGACGTCGTTTTACTATTAATTTTAACTTACCCTCTAATCTTCTCCCTCCCTCGCCACGACATTTCCTTCTTTCTTTCTCCCTCAGCTTCTTTATTTCTCCCTCCCTCCTTTCGGTTCTCTCCTCCCACGCCGACGCTCCTCCGACACCGGTGCCCAACGTCCCTCGCCGGTGCCGTCCTTCCCTCCTCGTCCGTCGCTCCTTCGTCGGTTGTCCCTCGCCGGTGAAGCTTCTCTCCTCCCTCCGATTCTACGTTTTCAGTTTTGGTTTTTTTTTGTTCTTCAAATTAATTGTTGCATGTTGAATGGGTTGAATTTTATCATGTTGTATTATGTTGAATGTTAAATGTTGAATGTTGTAGTATTAATTTTTTTTATGTTGAATGTTGAATGATGAATGTTGTAGTATTTATTTTATTATGTTTTTTTAATTTGTTATTGTATTT
>JAOSBM010000009.1:21409660-21419775 GCA_027568955.1 Erythroxylum tenue | reverse complement strand
TGTCTAGAAGTGAAAGACATATATACCTATTCCGGATGTGTGTGGAATAGGTAAAGACAAGGTCACATGATCTTTACTCATTCCCTCGTGTCTAGGAATAGGTAATCTTAGTAATAGCTATTACGTGAGCTTTTTGCCAACCAAACACCGTAATAGTTAACAATTAAGAATAGAGTGGTAATAGAATATCTATTACCCTCTACCAAACAGGCCGTAAGAGTTTTATGATGGTTGCTCTTACCAAGGGAGCTACTCCCTCCCACATCCGATAGCATCCCCTCTCACGGACCATGCGACTCCATACCAAATTCGACTTATAAATTATTCCACCATGTCCCTTTTTAGATTCTACCTTCTAATTTTATGACATCGCTTAGTAAATTGTTACGTCCTCCATTATTTCACTTATAGATCCAAAACCAACAATCTATGCTTAGTTGTTAAGCATGTGGCCGTAAGCACTTTGCAATCCTTGTACCATGCTCTGGCTCTTCTCCTGACAATGAAATAATCAATTTGTGTCTTGGTCGTGCTACTCTTAAACGTCACCAGGTATGTTTCGTTTTTCTTAAATAAGGAATTTGCTATCATTAACTCAAACGTTACTGCCATGTCTAATAAAGCATTCCCACTTTCATTTCTAATGTCGTACCCGAAGCTCCCGTAAGTCCCTGTATATCCGTCTGAAATAGTCCCTATATGCCTATTATATCACCTCTTAAAATAACCTGCTTAGTATTAGGGACTTGCTAGATCACTCCATCCAGCACCGTCTAGAATAGACGTTTTTGTTGTTCGTCTAAACTAGCTTGAGGTGCATATGCATACATTAATTTGAAAACACCATTGCTAATAATAATCTTAGCCACTATAATCCTATCATTTATCCTTGTGATCTCCACCACTCGATTTATAAGTTCCTTGACCACTAGAATACCTACCCCATTTTGCCTCCGCGGACCCCCTGAGTACCATAATTTGAATCCCCTATCTTCTTTGTTTTAGCTCCCGACCACTTGGTCTCCTAAATGCAAGTTATTTGTATCTTATATTTGTCTAAAATCTCTACTAATTCTAAAGACTTCCCCGTAAGGGTTCCAATATTCTAAGAGCCTATTCTTAGTCTGTCATCTCCTTTTTTATTCTTGCATACAAAATGCACCGAAAAGTTTGCTCGTGTCCCATCTGCGGGATTCAAAGCCATCCCTCCTAACTCACAACCCCACACTTTCCTGCAGGTTCTTCCTAAAAAGCTCTTAAGATTCCTAACGTACACACGGTCTTGAGAACAAAAAAGGAGAAGAGCCAATTGGCTCAAAGAGAGACCACTAAGGAGAGAAAGTAGCACAACTACAAACCTATAAGAGGTAAACACTAAAAACAAAGGCATTCTAGATCGAGCATACTAAAGAGAAGCAAAAGGGCTACAAAAAGAAAAAAACAATAAAAAGGAAACATTAATAATAATAATAATAATAATAATAATAATAATCATAATAATAAAGGTGATAAAAAAAGACTCGACTAGTTTATCTATAGAAGTCCAGTATCTTAAATGTCATAATCAAACAAACACAAGAACCAACCACGAGAAATTAAATTGCCAAACAAAGAAGGAAGCCGGAGTGAACAACATGAAAACGGTAGCATAAGGTTGACGGAGTCGCGATTTAAAAGGAGCAAGCAATAATAATAATTGGGGAAGCATGCAAAGAAAGAACTGTGGTTCAAAAGAGGGCAGTATTATAGTCTTACCATGTTTGATAGAGCAAGCGTCCAGAGATATTTTTACTTTCGAGGCATGCAAGTGACAGAGAGAACGTTGAGCCTGGATAGGAGTGCGTCTAAAGAAAAAGGCTTTAGAGAAAAGCTATGTATGATGAATTTGGTTACGTATGAACCTAAAGGGAACGCTAGGTACTGGAAAAAGTTGCAAGTTAAAAAGTGGATTACCAACGGCTCCTGCAAGGAAAAGAAAGATGTCCTATACGTGTTAGTAGTATCAACACAGCCGCAACAACAGACTTGTCAGGAGTCTCAAGCAAGCTAACAGAAAAGACGCATGATGTGCCAAAACTTTGCAAAAGTTGACGTACATTCCTCGAATGTAGTGCAAGTACCCAAGATTTACCATCCCTTTACTGACAGGCTTGGTCGATTGAAATAGGAGTTGCATACAAAGAAGAGACGAAGCTCCCAGGCTAGCGTACACAACAACCATGTCAACCGTTAGCTCTCTCAGCGAATGCAGCACGAAAAAGCGTAAGTTAATTTACTAGAGACAAAACTAGAAAACTCGAACAAAACAACGGGAGCTCCTTAAGGGCAGTGGACTCATAACAATATGTAAAAGCTAGAGAAGAACGTTCCTATCTGGTAACCTGCATTTATGACCGGTTATCGAACACTTGCGTAGTATCGCAATAGTAGAGAACAAAGAACACGTAAAAAAGACAACCATGCAAAAATACCTGGGTTTTAGTGGGACTGTGTAAACAAGATGAAACATCAGAAATTAAAAAGGAAGGATTGTAGAACATGTACCAGAGATACCAGCAATGCAGTAGACAAAAGCAAAGATCTTCCCATAAATTCATACAAGTTTTTGGTTAAATAAATTTTAACCCTTCATTTCGATTTGGATTCGATCAAACTGTTTGATTTCCCTAAATGAGAGTGCCCTTGATAAGTAGATAGCATTAGGGTGCCACTGCAAATTACAAAATCCAGAAAAGATATTGCAGAGTGCTCCATTTTCTTAAAGCGTTGAAAAGTCACCCCAAACTGGTGTCTCTCGTCTCATTCGACTCCCGATAATTGGAAAAGCAGAAACTGAATATGCAATAGCAGAAGCAAATTCTATGAATTCTTTGTAATTTCTGCAAGAACTGATCTATACATTGTTTTAAACACTGGAACTGAATCCTGTAAAAGAAATACAGCTTTGGCTCTAGCTACTACATCACATCGAATCACCTAAGCTTTTTACCAGCGAGAAGCAAGTTGTGATTATGTGATGTCATTGGTAGATGATGATGGAGCGGTAGTAGGAAATGGGTCATCTCCACCGCCCCATCTCTTCATTCTCTCTGATGCTTCTTCCACCTGAAACATTTCCATGTTTAATCATCCAAAACTGGAACCCTTAAACCTGAATCATAACACTATGAAAGTTCACTTACCTCCTTGTTCCAATTGGTTTTGTAAATGATATAAACCAGTATTAGCGTTTGCAGGAATGTCCCAAAGATCATTCCCAACCAAATTCCCTGTAACACCAACAAGGTTTAGCAAGAAAGAACTTGATCAACTGGGTCTATTCATCTCAGAAAGGTGGGTTTTGTTACCTGTACATGCAATCTAGTTTTGTAACCAAGCACGAACCCAAGTGGGAGTCCAACGATGTAATAACAAAACAGGTTTATGTATGCTACCAAACCTTGCCAACCTCCTCCTACAGCAACTCCTGCAAGAGGGACAATAAAATTCCATGAACATCATGTGGTGTTTTCCACTTTCTGGTATAGATTGTGGTGTTGCATTGTGTTTGTACCTGATATTACTGGTTGAATGCTGTTTAGTATCATGGTTAAACAAAGAAGGTATGCTAATTTTGAAACTGCTCTCCTCATCTCCTCACTATCAGTGAAGATTATAGCAAAATGGTCCTTGGTCACCAGGATAATGATGGCAGAGATTACTCCAATTATGAGAGACTCAATACAAGTGACAACTACTGAGTATTTGGTAGCTCTGGGATGGCCTGATCCAAGCTCGTTAGAAACTCGAACGCTGCAAGGAAGAGAGCAAGACATGATTCCAAGGTTTGAGGAGATGAGGATTGATGATTGAAACAAGAAAGGGAAAAGATTGGTGACCTTATAGCTGCATTGATTCCAATGAACAGCATGCCTTCCCAGCCATTGATGTTCATGCTGAAACAGAAGAAGTAAATGAAAAAAATTGAATCTGCAGAATTCAATTTATGTATGTAGGTAAGATTTAAGCAATTTTCTCACCAAATCGAGAGCGACCCAACGGCTATAACAGGATCGTCGAGGTGACCGGTGAGGACAATTATGGTCATGAAGTACCAAATCTCTAGACAAAGCATTACAGCTGAAGCTATAGACAGCCTGACAAAGCCCCAAATGTCCTTGAAGGCCAACCAGGACAATCCTCTCCAACCATCTTTGCACCAACCAACAACATAAGCCAACTGGGCTAAAGCAATACCCCAAGCAGAAAGATCATAAGCAACTGCAGCTCCTGCCACACCCCACTTGAACACCCTAATGAATACAAAAAGCTCAAGTATATGCACAATCAAAGCAGCGAACCCGATCCATGCCAAAACCCCAACCTTGCTTTGAGCTTGCAGGAACTTTTGGGTGGGGAAGTTGATGGCTAGTGAAAACATCTGAGGAACAACTTGAAGTGTAAATTTCCCAGCAAGTTCTGCAATATCAGATTCTAGTCCAAGAAGCTTTAGGATTCGGGTGGCATATACGTAAAGAGGCAATAAACAGAAGCAAGCACCCAATAGGATGATCCATGAACGTTGCATGTACACTCCAAGTAAATGTATTTGCCCAGCTCCATACGCTTGTCCGCACAACGTCTCAAGTGCACTTCCCATACCAAGCTGCAAGAACTTTGTATGTTATATACCATTACATGAAACACTGAATCTGCATTTCAAAGAGAAAGGGGAGGAATTGAAAAGGAAGGAATCAAACCAAGAAACCGAAAGAAAAGTTGGCGACAACAGATAGAGCAATAGCAACAGCAGATAGCTCAACATCTCCAATGTGGCCAACGAAGATATTGGTAAACGAATTGATCGCATAATTGCAGAGAATGTTGAATGCTATAGGACCAGCAATGGACCATAACTTTGAGGTCTCCAAGAGGCAAACGTACTTTGCATCCTCAAAGCTTTGTACGAGAGGGTAGTCACCTCCCTCATGGGTTATTAGTCTGGAAGGAGCAGGGTGGAGGTCGGTTGTTTCAAAGGCGGAGACACCCTGAGTTTCCCGGTATTCATCACTACGTTCTACGCCATTAATCAACGGCAACTCGGTAAGTGACCCGGCTATTGTTTTAGGGGATGGAGCAGCAGAGGATGGTGAGCTGAAGCTCCCATCCTCCGCTTGTAAAGGATGAGTTTCTGTATTATTCGCAATTTTTGATTCCTTTGATTTGACCCTTTTCCTTGTTTTCAACGTTTACTCTCTCAGAAAAATTTTCTCTGATTTCTCTCTGAATTTTGCTTTCTCGAAAACTTCCTCGCCAACGAGTGATGTTACAACGCTTAGCTACAAAAGCGGCGAGCCATAGAAAAAGGCATATGAGTAAGAAAAAACAAACGAAAATGGGGAACAGAACATTGACTCGGTCAGTTTTCAGTTATTCGTTGCAGTTAAAGATCGTTATATATTTGGTTGGTTCGGAGTTGCTTTGATCCTGACCCACTGATTCCGTGTTAATGGCTGTGATGTCCTATGCTCTCCCGTCCTCGATCCCACCTGACATTTCAGTTCCCAGTGTAATTTCGAACACTCGCTTCGCTTGCCTTCCGGCCGCCGCAATACGGCAGCGGTTTCATCACCGGCCACTCCTGATTAAAAAAGACTTTTAGTAACAGAAAGGCAAAACCTGAGAGGCAAGAACAAACGCATCTTTGTCGAGGTAGAGAGTGAAGTGGGTTCAGAGGCTAAAGCTAGCAGTCAGTCGGCCATTTCCCGGCAGGAACAGAGAGCTGACACTCACCGCCGTTGGCCATCAGTTATTGAATACTTGTTTTGTGTCGTGTATTTACATTCATGCATTTTTAGACCAAATTCCGTGCAAAGCACTGGATCAAAAAAAGCTTCAAGTGACTTGGAAAGTGT
This sequence comes from Erythroxylum tenue, assembly GCA_027568955.1. Lineage (NCBI taxonomy): Eukaryota > Viridiplantae > Streptophyta > Magnoliopsida > Malpighiales > Erythroxylaceae > Erythroxylum > Erythroxylum tenue. Next base: position 21,413,881 of record JAOSBM010000009.1, on the reverse strand, counting down.
ATCGAGTAAAAGAAGACAATGAAAATGTTAATGAAACTTGAAGCTATGCCCAGAGAGAGTTTCATAGAGGAAGCTCTTGCTCGGAGTAATGGAGGAAAATAGGAGATTGGCAGACAGTGGATGAACTCAGTTCCTACTCGGAGATCAACTATATTTAATTACTGGCAAACAGTAGGCTGTCCGAATTACTCTGTTACAACCTGTTTCAAAATAATTTGGTTTTGAAACGGAAGAAGTCGAAAATATCAAGACGGATCAACTATTACGCGCTGTTTGGAAACTTTTCAATCCAATTCATTAACGGGTTGGATTTAATTATATTAATGAGATTAAATTTAATTTAATTTATATTGTTTAAAATAAATTTAATAATAATAATAATAAATTCAATTATACTAATTGGTATGAGAATAAATATTGTGAAAAATAAGAATTAATAATAATAATAATATTATTATTATGGTTGGTTAAGAGGAAACAATTTATAAAAAAATATTGAGAAAAAATTATTATATTTTAATTAATTAATTAACCATATTTTAGTTATTTATATTGTAATTAATCAATTATAATATATTGATTAATTAAAATATTGTAATTAATTATAATATAATTCAGTATTTTAATTAATGAATAAATTATATTTTAATTAATGATATTGTTGTTAATTAATTATTAATAATATTTTAATTAATAATCTTTAGAATTTAATCAAGTAAAGCACAAGAGATTGAGAAGTGAAGTAGTCCAAAGAATAAAAGAGTAAAAGAGCAAGACGCTACCTTTAAATAGCACAGAGTGATTCTTGATAAGAAATACAGGGCAAAGAATTATACTCAATAAAAACCTACAATAAATATATAAATTTTGATGAATGTCTGGTTATAAATTCACAGCAAATAACAATTTTTTATTTAAAGGTGTCTTCCTCAAGCTTTGATATAATTGAATTCTTATACTTGGAGGAGTGAATTCAATTTATAAAAGAGATGGGTTTCAATTACATGCATGAATTGAATTCATCCCATTTTTGTGTTTCCAAACAACTGAATTCAATTATTGAATTCAATTCACTCCTTTCCAAACACCCCCTTACTATTAATGGTCAAATATGATATTTTAATAAAATAAAATTTCCTTATTTAGTAAAATTCCTAATAAAATAAAATTTTCCTTATTTAGTAAAATTCCTTATAAATAATAACTATATCAACTAAAATGGATAGATTATTACTATTAGTGTTAAAATATAATATTAATAAATTAAAATTTTCTTTTTAATTTATACTATAACAATTAAAATGGATAAAATATGCACAAAACTTCCTGCTTTGCGAGAGTCTAGAAAGGGTCATCGATGTATGCAACTTTCCTTTTGTATTTTTTTTACAAAGAGGTTGTTTATGTGATTCAAACATATGACCTTTTGATAAATAACTTTTCCCAGTTTCTTATTTAGTATAATTTTTACAAATAATAACTATATCAAGCAAAATGGATCGATTATTACTATTAGTGGTAAATTACAATATTTTAATAAAATAAAATTTTCTTATCTACTAAATTCGTTATAAAAAATAACTATATCAAAGAAAATGGATCAACTATTACTATTACTATTACTGCTAAATTAGAATATTTTAATTAAATAAATATCCTTATTTAGTGAAATTCTTTATAAATAATAACTATATCAAGTAAAGTGTATCAACCAGTATTATTAATGGTAAAATATAACATTTTAATTAGTAAAATTCTTTATAAATAATCACTATATCAAGTAAAGTGTATCAACTATTACTATTAGTGGTAAGATATAACATTTTAATAAAACAAAATTTCCTTATTTTGTAAAATTTGATATAAATAATAACTATATCAAGTAAAATGGATGAATATTAGTGGTAAAATATAGTATTTTAATAAAATAAAATTTCCTCATTTAGTAAAATTTGTTATAAATAATAACTATATCAAGCAAAATGGATCAACATTGCTAGTGGAATCAACATTACTAGTGGTGGTAAAATATATTATATCAAGTAAAATGGTTCAATTATTACTATTAGTGGTAAAATATAGTCTTTTAATTAAAAAATTCCTTATTTAGTAAAATTCGTTATAAATAATAATTGTATAAGGTAAAATGGATCGACTATTACTATTACTGGCAAAATATATTATTTTAATAAATACAATTTCCTTATTTAGTAAAATTCATCATAAATAAGAACTAACAATTAACTATGCAATTAGATTCAATTGTTAATTACTTTAATTATAAAATATAATTTGTTACCAATACTTTCAAGTTATTAAATAATAATATTTTATTATTATTTAATAACTGATAAGATATGAATGATAATCATCCGCGGTTATATATTATTCTCCTTTAATTATAACACAACTCTATTTTATTTTCTATTTTCATTTAAAATGATATAATATTAAGTTTTTTAATTTCGATGCAATATAATTTTAAAACTATAAATGAATAAAAAAAATTATTCTGACCTATTCGAAACGTTTTCTACTAAAAATAATAATAGGTCAAAACAATAATATTATTTTTATTATTTAATATAATAATGTTCTTATTATTTTTATTTTTATAATGAATATTCTTATTATTTAATGACATGCATAAAACGGATCGTCATGAATCGTAACTATATAGTAGTCTCCTTTAATTATTACACAACTTTCCCTATATTTTCTATTTTTCATTTAAAATGATATAATATTAATTATATTTTATTTTCAACACAATATAATTTTAAAACTATAAATGAAAAAATGACAAATTTGACCTAATTCAAAACACGCTAAACTGTCACACGTTTTGATTTTTAATCGAACTTATAAAACAACAATAACAACCGGTGAAAATTATGCTAAAATACGAAATTTAAGATGTCTAATAATATGATGTCTTATTTTTACCTGATAGAGAATCTCATGCAATAAGTGTAAGGCTAAATTTGACTAATATCGTACTTAACATAACTTAACCTAATCTATTACATAAAAATAGGGTATTTTTTTCAATTTCAACGAAAATTTTATTTATCATGTAAAAAAAAGGTATTTTCTTCAATTTCAATGAATTTTTTATTTATCATGTGTTTTTATAATACTCTTATATATTATATATTGTATATTATTATTTTTAAAAAAATTATTAACTTAATGTGTATATAATAATGTTATCATAAAAAATAATTTTCAAAATGAAAAAGACAAACAAATGAAGTATAATTAACCCTATGTTAATCCAAGGTTGGAAGCAAACTAGGCCCACAAATTACTTCCAAGCTTAGCCCATCTTCTTCATTATTTACATTAATTAATAATTACAATGTTGAAAGGACTTTCCAAAACTAGAGACAAGGATATGATAGATATGTAGGATCAAATATATTATTATTTTTCTATATTCCTATTTGTTTAGCACTGCCCCGTTTTAGCAACAAAGCCTCGTTACAATCTCTAAGAAGATCTCTAAGATGAGCTAACGTGAAACCAAACTTGAACGACATAGATAACTCTTCATGTTATAGATGTACCACTACGAGGCTTCCACATTCCTTGGTCATCTGGTCGCTTACTAGGTTGACAATGGCCTGGCTCTTCTTGTGGACCGTCTGTCCAAGACTATTCTATCTTATTATGTCTAATAAAAAAATGACATCGTTTTTGCTAAAACTTTAATCACGTCGTTTCTATCCTGTGTCTTATCTCCCATCAGTCATCACTGTACATTAAATTTTTAAAGCTAAGCCAAGAGCCACGGCTTGATGTGGAGAACTTTAGTTATTATAAATGATAAAGTTATTTTAATTTGATTTTAATTTATGAAATAAATTAAAATTTAAATAAAAATTAAAAAAACATTAAAAAATATCAATTTTATTTTTAATTATCAATAATGTTATTATAAAATTTTTCAGAAAATTTTTGAATTTGTGTTTTTAATTTCTACTATTTCACTTCTACTGATACATTATTTATTTATAAAATATATTTAGTAATTTATTTATTTATTTATGTACATAATTAATTATTTGTCTTTATTCTACGGGTGCTTTAATTTTTGTTTGTTTGTTTAATTCTTTTTATCTTGATGATAAGTATAAACATGTATTTTTATCCTCGTTATTATTAAGAACAAAATTAATTAATTATAATTTAATTTCTATTATTATTATGAAATTTATT
>JAOSBM010000009.1:21350423-21377409 GCA_027568955.1 Erythroxylum tenue | reverse complement strand
TTTCGGATTTTGTCGTCGTATCATTCGTTTTTTTGTCGTGTGACAATAGAGTTTCTCTGTAACATCACAGTGGGAGATTATAGGGTGTGCGTGCGATGGACTAAGTGATTGTGTAAGTCAAATAGTTTGTAAAAGATGGTTGGTAGGTAGTCTTGTGTGTTCAATCCTATCCTATGACATTTACCTCCAAGAGGGTAATGTTAGGAGTTCAGATCTTCTGTTTAATTTTATGGTATTTTATTGTGTCGAGTGAATCTCAGTCATTTATTTATGCGAGTTCTACGTTAATTTATGTGGGGGCCTACACGGGATCCGCATAAATTAATGGCTGAGATTTACTGGACACAATAAGACATCATAAAACTGGACAGAGGATCTTATTCGTCTTAATTACGAAAAGATATATTTAAGCCATTCATATTTAAACTAATTTTTACTCAAATTGGGTAGATCCCTTATAAAAGGTAAAGGTCTGACTTCAAAGTTTTAAATGACTACATATATAAGGACGATTCAAACTCGCGACCTCACTTAAATAAGAAGAATTTTTTACCAAGCGCCCTGAAGTTAGCAACTGATTACATTTTATTATCAAAGATACCTTTATTTCCAAAAGTAAAACAAAATCGAGTAAAAGGTAATGCTAAGTGGTTAAAGGTAAGTTTTGGTAACATATTTTCTATTTCGTTCAAGCAGTTCCTACTTGTCTTCGACATATTTAAGCAGTTTCTATATAAATGTGTTAACAAATAAAACAACATAAAGTTGACATACTGTCAAGCCGGAATATGGGGCGTCTAAAGTGGGCAATTCTATCTTTTGAAATTAAGGATCTCATTCTAGAGCTTGAGCGTGAAATTTACGACTTAGCTTAAAGTTTAATAGATTCAAAATTGACTTTATTATTTTTTAATTTAAAATTTAAAAATGACGTTATTTTAATTAAAAGTTAAAAATTTTAAGTCAATATTCGAGCTCTTTTCAAAATTTGTTAGACTCAAATTGAGATGAGCAAAAAATTCTCATCCTTAATCTAAAAGTTATGCTTCTTTCCTAGATTCAATGAGTATAATATTTTGGAAAAAAAAAGTGAGAAGGAAATTATATAAAATATTAATTTTGTAAATAAGTTTTTACTAAAAATATTAAATAATTAATTTAGAAAAGTTTGTAGCCTTTTTTATTTTCATTTGTTTTCCTGAATATTGAAACGGTACCGTTTAGTCATATAAATTGACTAGGATAAAAAGGATAGTCCAACGTGATGTTACAGGTTTTATGAAAGAACCAACCTCAAATGCTAATTTGAAAGGTGAGAGAGCCCATAAACTTATAAACTCCACTTTAGTCTCTGTTATTACCGATGTGGAACAATTAGACCGTAATATTTCACAACCACGCTTCGTAATCTAAGCACCGGCATGTTGGCTGTGTACTAGAGCTTTTCTAGTATTGGGTGAACACTGCTATACCAGCATCACCATCCACGTACTCGCGGGCTGATTGTGCGTTAGACCTTTTCTAACCACGGGCGAACACTGCAATGCTGTCGTCACTACCCGTGAGTGTGACACAAGGATTTGAAGGAGTGGTAGTAGCTCTGATACCAATTATTACAAGTTTTATGGGAGAACCAATCCCAAAAGCTAGCTTGAAGGATGTGAGAGCCCATAAGTCTATAAATCTCACACCAGTCTCTTTTATTACCGATGTGAGACAATTAGACTGTAACATGCCGTGGGCTAGACCATTTTTGACCTCGACGAATACTGCTATATCGACGTCATCACCCGTGTACTTGTGAGTTTGACATGCATTAGACCTTTTCTAGCATCGGGTAAACACTGCAATGCCGTCGCTACCTCCTGTGAACGTGATATAAGAACTTGAACGAGTTGTGTTAACTCTGATACCAATTGTTATAGATTTTATAAAAAAACCAACCCTAAAAGTTAACTTGAATAGTGGAAAAATCCATAAATCTATAAACTCCACGTCAATCTCTTTTATTAGTAATGTGGAACAATAAACCAGTAGCTGATAATAAGAGAATCCAGATCCTCTGTCTAATATTATGTTGTCTTATTGTGTCCAATAAATCTCAGCTATTTATTTATGTAGATCCCGCATAATTCCCACGTAAATCTCGTAAAATAAATAGCTGAAATTTCATGAGACAGAGTAAGACAGAATAATATTTGACAGAACATCTTGTCACATTGAAGGAGATACATGGTACGGATTTGACTTTTCAACATTAAGTTTGGCCAAAGACAAAGTGTTGAACCGTTGATAGTAACTTGGTGTTCTTCGATTTATCTTTTTTTATTTTATTTCTTTTTCAAGTACTGGTGTGGCACGTAATTTACATTATCTTCAATTTGTCTTCATTCAAATAAAAAATTAATTAATTATAACCTCTAATAGTTCTTTCTTCATGCATCAAGTCAACAGCATTAGGAATCACATAATACAGCATTCAACTCACACTAAAGCACAAATGGCTACAGAAACTGAAAAATTACAGAGAGCTTGCTCATCCCAGATAACTAGGAGTCTTGAGGAAGTGATGAACACCAGTAAAACTGCGTATTACTAGACTTTTCTGATCTCGTGTACAAGTGTTAACTCTCGTTGACTATTATTGTTGGAAAACACCTTTCCTCTACTTCAACACACTACAAGACAGCAGGAGGCAAAACAAATCGGTATAAATCACTCGACAAACTAAAGTATAAGCTCGAACTCGATTCGAATAGTCGGTGGGTCAGCAAATCATGTTAAGCTAACAACCCTTTTATCTGGGAAATCTCAAGATAGTCTTGAGGACTAGATCAAATTAAAAAGATGATGAATTAATACAAAGTTGTGGAAACTTACTTGTATAGATACGCAGCAATGCCAAGAACTATGATCAACAGGGTGATATCAATGCAGAAGTTTCGACTGGACCTCAGCTGAAACAGAGTCCAATCACAAACAAACGACAGTAAAGGACAAGAGAAGAGGTGGAGATAGATTATATAATCAGAGTTTTCACAAGAAAAATGGAAATTAATTACCTGGTTTACCGTATCCTTGAGTCTGACATTAGTATTTTTTAGGTCCGAAGTTGCTCTGTCAACCTAAACACAGGACATAATCGCTTACGCAAATGACAGAGTATCCAAAAGGGTAGGTAGGTAAGATAAATTGGATGCCATTCATGTACATTTAGAGCTGTAATGTGATGGAAATAAAGCTAAGGATATGATTATTACCTTGTCATCCATTTCATCCATCAGAGGCTCTTGCCTATCTAATTCCTGCAAGTGAATGGACCACTAAATGTTATCATGAAGAAGAAGAAGAAGACGGAGAAACAAGTCTTTCAGACCTCATTCATGTCGTGAGCCATGTTTTTCAGAGTGTCCAATCCTTCTGCTATAGTATCTAAACCTTCATCCTACATAAGAAGCATACACATGTCCAACGTTGTCACTTCCGTTTGATTTAAACGAACGAATTCTGCTGATTGTGAAAAGGACAACATTAACTATAAACTTACAAAAGAACAGAGAAACAAGTCCCAAATTTGTACTTGCAACAAGAAATTTTGATACTGTCTCAAGGACATCATGTTATTGTCCCATGTCAGTGTGTTCTGAATCAGATTTATCTGAACTATATCTGATCCTTCAAAATTAGGAGATCTTATTAAACTTTTACATGATTGGTTTGATCGTTATTGAAATATTCAGAGCACAATCTACTATTTCGCTGTAATTTCAAGAACACACTACTACTTGCCTGTTTGATTCTACGCATTTCGTATTCCTGCCTAAACCGATCTGTCTCATCAGTTTGTTTAAAGTAGTCGTTATCGAAACTGCTTTCTGTCAGAAGTTGGACAGAACAATTGAAAAAAATTCTGATAATCAGAACAATATCCACATAAAACCAGGCAAAGAATCGATGATAAAGAGTCTACAGTGGAGCAGAATGATCAATTTACCATAAGTAGAGTCAAATTTGATTCCTGTATATGAGGAAGCAGAAGGCCCTGAACCAGAAGCACCAGGTTGTGAAGCTGCACTTGTACTGCCATCAGGTATTGCTTCAATCCTGTCTTTTAAAGCATATACTAGTTCAGTTCGAGCCCCGAGCTCTTCTTTAGATAACCCTTTGACCTGATCATGAAAAAGAAGAGACCTTTAAGATCAAGAAGAAAGAAAGAAAGAGGAAGAAAACAGACCTTCTTAAGAGCTAGTCTCTGCAACTTCGGGAGTTCCTCCAGTAATCGGCCCTTTATTCTTCGAATCTCTGCGTTCAAAGCAACCACGGTAGCCCTTTTTGTCTCTTTCGCTGCCGATTCCGATTTCTGAAGAATAAAGACAGCAAAAGATTCCATTTTATAGAAAGCTAAACATTCGAGTGATTGAAACCCTTTTGAAAACATATTTTCAAGAGAAAGAGAGCAAGTTACTTGAACGGCCGTCTCAAGGTTGGCTTCGAAGGTGGCGTAGAGGCGGGCAAAAGCATCGTCGCCGGAGACGTTGAGTTCCTTCTGCTTATCGACGTCGTACTTGTCGTACTTTTTGCAAATGGCATCCGCTCTCGTTACCAAATCGATCACCGTCATCTCTCTTCCCTTTCTCTGAACAAACCAAACAGAACCCTGAAGATGTAACTCGTTCTCTAGCGCTTTAACAGGTTTTCTGGTTTGTTTTGTTATAGTTCATAGATACAGAGCATGACACAGGGCGGCTTCTTCTAGACAGAGACAGCCGTACCTTGCCTTGCCTTTCCAAGGAGAGCTATGGGACTTGGTATCTGGTGCTTCTGCCTCCACACACAGCCTTCTTGTTCACAGTTTTGATTTGCTTCCACGTGTTTAGAGGTAGATTTTCTGGTCATCGTACGGATTAGAGAGGTAACTTTAACTATATTCCTCCGTTTGTTGTGTCCAGCTTTTGTCCTTAGTGACGACTCAGACACTTGGAAGAAATACAAGTGCCCGTCAATATTTTTCTTGTTTCTTGTTCCAACTTTATTCTATTTTATGTATTTCTAACGGGAAAGTCCCAATTTTTAATTGTCACATTCCCTCACTTTGTTTTCCTAACAAACATTTGTCCTACAAAGCCCTGTTTTCGATGTAAACAGAGCACTTTCGATAAACAGAATCAGATGTTTACTGCTAATCTGTTAATGCAATGACCAAGAAGTGGTTGGTGTTCCTGTGTTTATCATTATCCCTTTCTAAAACTTGGAGTTTAAGATATAACGTCATTTGGATTTTTGGACATACATCAACAGTTCTGAGATGCATTAGTTTCGTGTGTAAGTGGGAATGCAATCCAAATGACCTGATGGGAGGTTAACACAAAGTCAAAGGGTGGTCACAGAAACAGAATCCGAGCTTTGTATACCATAATTAATGACCTTTTGTGATTGTGTGATTGTGTCCCTTATTTAACACGAAAAGACAGAACTGATTACTTATGTAAAACCCTTTTGATCTCTCTTAATCGACAACTTTTTTGGTACCAGTTTGGATAATATGATCACCTCAAAGCACATGGCCCGGAATGCGATTCTCGGGATCTCTTGTTATAGGATTGCGGGTCGTTTAGTGCTCTTTTTGTGTCTGTTTGTTCAGTCCTATTCAGCTTATGAACTGATACAGTCGAACACTTTCACTGTTTCGAGCTTTAGATATCCCCAGACGGAGGTCGGGCCTTTTGATTTGAGTTACATTAGAGGTGTGTCTAAAAGCCAATGAAATGGACGTTCTCACTCCCATCTAACGGATTCAATCTTTTGAGTAAAGCCCGAGATTTCCAGTTCTAAATTTCGATAATCACTCGATAGTTTCTTGCTTTATTAACGGTGGTATGGCTCTTTACCATCGGTTTTCGCGGACCCTTTTCTGTGTGTTTTTCAGTTGATTTACCTCTGTGGTTCTCTTGGGTGAATGTAGCAATAGAGTCGGATCTGGAATTTGTGAGTATTAGTTTGACAATGTTTATGCTCGGTGTACACTGCATAATCTCTGAGTTCTTGTTTTGTTTTTTGTTATAGTACCTTTGATTATGTTGAATTGAAGATTGAGATTCTGCTTCGATGACGAATTATGTCTATCCATTGAATCATTAGTTCAGTTATTGCTCTGCCTTGCTTTTATGGAAGCTGATGCTCAGATTTTGACAGGATTGGAAGAGCATATCATTCCCAAAAGCCAGCTACGAGTTATCTGCTTCAGATATGGCAGCCCTCCTATACCAGAAGTCTTAAACAGTTATCTTATACAGTTAGGTACAACAGACAGGAAGAGAATTGATATGATAGTATATTTGGTGATAATACTTCACATAAATAAGAGAATTGAATCTTTATTGCTTATTGGTTAACCTGATATTATAGAGCCTGGAACTCCAAAACGTGTTCTTTGTGTGCAATTTCTTTCTTTTGTCTTAAAGGTGCTGTTTTTTGTGTGTGCCAAATGAGAATGTCGTTCAGCTATGTTCTGCAACATGGTTTTATTTATAGCATCCCTGTTTTTGCAGCATTCAATCCCTTTTTGAACGGATCGATTCGGGAAATTCAAGATCCTGAGAATGTTCAGTGCTATCCATTGAAGAGAAATATCACCTTGAATTTAACAAATGAACAGGTTTGGCATCAATGTTTCAGCAAGAATTAGCAGACTTGAAATTAACCAGGTTCTTGTTCAGATGCCTCCAGGAGTTTGGTATCTGGGTCTTTTCAATGGCATTGGACCAACGAGGAAGCAATCAAAGATGGTATGTTTATTTCAGACTTCTAATTGAGTGTCACTGTCATGTTCCATCTTTTCTATTTAACTAATTGAGTAAGAATTTAGACCTTTTTTTAGTGACGTAGATACACAACTATTGTTTTTAAGTAGAAACGATTCCTGATTTGAAGAATGTTGAATCGAAGGTGTACAATAATGGATGATTTGCAGGCTAAAGTTGATATTTGACTGTTGTTCTCGATGAGAATGAAGACCATCTTTTTGTTTCCAATTACGGTAAAGGTGGATATAAAGAAGTTTCCTGTGTAATTATGCTTAGAATTTAGGCAGATTTTGGGAATTTCTGAAATCCTTGGTTGAGGCTGACATATGGAAAACTAATAGTCATGGTTTTTGATACATGAGAAAATACTTGATAATCTACCCTTGCTCTCTTTCCTCTCTTCAGTAAACAGTTTTTATTAGATGTTGCACATGAACATGGCAGTTCTTCAATGATAGTAATTAGTGTGAAACTGCAGATCGTCCGCAGTCCAGCATACTCGTTTAGTGCTAACATCGATGTGGAAGGATTTACAACCTCCAATTTTTGGGGCCAGTATTGCAACCTGACAATATACCCACTTCCATGTTCTCAATCTGATAGCAACAATCTTGCAGATAACACACCCAATGCTAATCTCCAAATAACTGAAACTCCGGTTTCTTGCAAAACTTCTGAGGCATTCTGCCATGAAGAAAATGAACCAAGTGTCTATTCAATGGAAGTGGTTGACACAGTAGAACAATTAACAATTGCTGCAACAAATGTTAGTTTCAGTCCACCACCCTCAAATAGCAGTTTTGATGCTAGCAACTATAGTTTGATGTATTTTGTGTGGCACAGTGCCATGCCTTCGAGGGCACTCCATGATTAGTCCGGTGACCTCTACAAAACTATTTTGGTTCTTCACTCTCCAAAGCTTGGTTGCCGGTTTATTTCTGTTTTACCAACAAATCTCAAAAGAAACACGGGGGACTCAAAATGCTGAAACTAGAGTTTGCTATTCTATTAAGTGGAAAATGCTTGATTCTCCAGTCGGAAAAGCTGGACTGAATTGTACCTCTTTAAGATACATGTTCCAGGTAACATTGTCAGAGGACACGAGTTCTCATTTTGCTTTAAAGATTCAAATCTCGACTATCTTTGGCTTATTTTCTGTGATTCTGATAGATATGCTCATCATGCCAAAGACTAAGCTTTTAAACAGCTTATTTTCCATACTCCATTTCTTCCACACACAAATATTACTGATGTGAATCATTATTGGTTATCTGCAGACAAATCTTTGGAGGGACAACTCACCCTTTGAATCCTATTATCTTCCAGTCAGTGAGAAAGTATCCTTGGATGCTGCCAATTTTCATCTGGAGCCCGTGTCAAACCACACCTTGTATGGTGGCAAACCAGATGATTCATGGACTTATTTTGCTTCCTGTTAGAATCATCGTACTTGAGTATATGAAACACAAAGGTGATCTGCAAATAAAATTGGAAGTTGAAAGTTGAAAGAGGAAATCTTTGATTGATTATAAAGCTGCAATTTGATGTAATGCACATGTGGCAATCAATTGCACTCATCGCATCAAATGCTGCAGCTATCCTTCCAGCTTATTGGTCTCTCTGGAAAAAGGTGAACGTCTTGATTCTATTCTTTGCTTAGTTGCTAATTCTTCAGAATACTTAACTGCAACAATTGAAGATGATGATACATGAGCTGAATGTGCTTGCCTTTCTTAGTCCTTTAGTCCCATAATAGAACAATTTTAGCAGATAACCAAGAGTAAGGGTAATTTTTTTTTTAGTAACACAAAAGATTCCTCAGTTTATGCCAACTTTTGATCACAGGAAGATTTTGATATTGCTTTTTGATCGAGTTATAGTTGTTTTATCCGTAAACATTGAAAGCTATGAGTTGGTAACCATTCTCTAAGGTATTTTGGTTCTGTGCAGGCATATTCAGAATGGGTGCTTTTGATTGAGTTATACTTGTTTGATCCGTGAACATTTAAAGCCTGATGCTGGTAACCATTCTCTAAGGTATTTTTGGGTCTGTGCAGGCATATGCAGAACAGGTGCTTTTCACATCTAGTGGCATTTCAAGTGGATTGTATCATGCATGCGATGTAGGCACATGGTGTGCTTATCATTTGGTGTTTTGCAAGTATGATTCTGATCTTAATGATTTTATATGTCAGATATTTTTTAAGATGAGAACTTATGCATTTTTCTAGCATAGTCTTGCTGTATCGATTGATTCTTATATCTTGTTCCTTTTATTCCTTTACTGGTTTTGAAACGTTCTGATTTGTTGACAAACTGTTTCAGTTCATGGATTTTTGGTTCTCACTTTTGTGTACTTGGCTACTATCAATGAAGCATCTAAAAGGACAATTCACACAGCTGTTGCGATCCTTACGGCACTTATGGCCATAACCACAACTAGGAAGTTCCAACTTTAACATGTTATATGAATTTCGTTCATTCAGAAGGGTCTTTGAGTTTAACCATGCCAATGGCTGCAGGTCTCCTAATATTATTCTTGTTATAGCAATTTGGGCACTTGGTCTTCTTGTTGGATTACTGATAGAATTCTCCACCAATTCTAGTTCGTTTTGGGCTTCAGTGGAATTATGTATAAGTATTCCCAACAAGAGAGTATGCCTGCTGCAGAAACATACGACACTTAGATGCTGTAAAATTGCAGAGGCATAGATATACTGAATCAGTAGTTCATTGCATAGTCTGTTCTGAAAAGTAACAAAGTCCATTTCCTATTACAGATGGGATACTGTGAAAAGTTGGACCAACAATTTAGTTAAGAAAATATTGAGAAGATTCAGATGGGGTTTTGTACTTCTGGGATTTATTACATTGGCCATGGCAGCAATAAGCAGGAATCTAGAGACCAGTGAAAGCTACTGGATTTGGCACAGGTCCTATGAACTTACTTATTTCCTCCTTTATGCTCTATGTTTCTCTATCTGACAAAGTTTTTGTAATAATGGTTTCCAGTTTATGGCATGTGTCCATATATTCATCTTCCTTTTTTTTTACTCTGTTCAAAATTGGAGACTGAAGATACTGATAGTGAATGACATTTAGACGGACAATATCAGCTGACGCAGCAGAATTCATTTTCAAGAACAGAATAGGAGACTCTGAGAGATGGAGAAATTTTCCATAATAAGCTCTGAGATCCTGCAGCAAGACATAATGAAGGTATGAACAATGAATTGAGCAGGCTTTGTCTTTTTTCGTGGATACGGTCGTGCCTTAGATTATGTCAAGTCTCCGCAAACACCATTTACCATAGGGAGATATGAGCTGCAGCAACAAAAATGCTGCAAGCTGCAAATTCTTTTGAGCATAAAGTTTGCTCACCTTTAACCATTTGGAATTTTTGTTTATTTTCTTTTATATAAACCTTCTGCAAGTGTACATGGAAGATTTAGATAGTCCTTCTTACACTAACTAAATGTCTTATACAAGTGTATTAAATTTGAGCAGTTTACTATTATGATTTGCACATCTTATCTACACACACACTCAGGAGAAGTGTTCGAGATGTTACAAGGGAAAAGGAAACAGAGATGTTAGATGAACTTTCATGTTTTAGTAATTCTACAAAATTGCTTATTCTTCTCCACTGAAGCACTCTTCAAAAATCTAAACCAATAGTTCTTTGTACTCTTTACGAATTCCCCAGAGAATCTCTGCACAAACCTTCATTCTTGGTCGCTTCCGTCTGCTAGGACCCATACATTTTACTGCCACTTCCATAATCTTCTCCAAGGCCAAGGTGTTTGCTGCACTTGGTTCGAGCTTCGGGTCCAATATTAAAGTTGTCTGTCCAGCAATAAACTTGCTAACTGCCTGCAAGTTGCATCTATCAGGAGTCACATATATAACTTTTTCATTTCTAAATTGTTTCTGTTATTTGTTAACATTCAGTTGCAAGATACTCGACTGAATTCAGAAAGAGTTTAGGAATCACATTATGGACAAGAACGTATAAGTCATGAACAAAGAAGAGAAGAAAATTGTACCCATTTGGGAGTTATTCGCTCTTTGAATTCCCGTTTTGGTTCTATAGGGCGTCTCCCTGTTACTAGCTCAACCAGTAAGACACCAAATGAATAAACATCGCTCTTCTCTGTAAGTTGATTGGTTCTAACGTATTCTATGTCCACGTAGCCTACAGTTCCTTTAACTTGGGTAGACACGTGAGTATCACCTGAATCACAATCAGCTCCTGGCCTTGCAAAACCAAAGTCAGTTACCTTGGCTCGAAAGTTGTCTGCAATAAGAATGTTTGAGGACTTTATGTCCCTGTGAATGATTGGATGATCTGCAACAAGTTATGATTACATTAGATTCTCACAACAGTTTCTGAAAGGCCAAGAATAGCTTTAGCTCCAAACTGAAGGAACCTGTATACATGTGAAGGTAAGTGATCGCATGAGCCACATCGATTGCAATATCCAGGCGCTGAGCAAAGCCAAGAATGCTGCCTCTTCTACCTGTCATTAGCGTGCTTCTTAACTCAATCAATAGACAACATTGTAAAGTTCAGCTGAAGACAAGAGACTGAGATCAGATGGGGACATCATTATAAGTAAAAGTGAAACTTACAGTCCAAGTGATCCCTAAGATTTCCATTTGGTACATACTCAATAACAACAACTCTTTCATCTCCATGCTCCAAATAGCCATAAAACTTTACCAGATTCAAATGCTCTACTTGCGCTAGTGTTTGTATCTCGCTCTGAAACTCCACACTTGAATGATCATCACAGAAGCTCTGCGAAGAAGATGTGACCAAAACATTGGTGGAGACTGAAACCTTATTAACACACATTTTGTTGGACAAGCAAAGATCAGCAAAACAAATAACGAATTAACCTTTTACAAACCTTTTTATTCGCACGTTTGACTGCAATAAGAGTACCATCTTTGAGTGTGCCCTTGTAGACTGTCCCAAACCCACCTTGTCCAATTATGCAGGAAGCAGAGAAATTCTTAGTGGCCTTGTAGATTTCACCCATGGTGAACCTCATAGTACCTGTCTCTCCTCCTCGTCCCTGGTTACCGGCAACTAATAGAAACAAAAGTACAGCAAGTCATTAGTCTAAGACCTGTAAATTCATCAACTAATTTGTTCATAAAGCCCTGGTAATGTCTACAAATATTAGAAATTGATCAGATGTTTCAAACGGGTAATAAAAAAATCCAAAAGCTAAGCACAGACAACTAGATATTTGTCAAACCTCCTACTATAAAAGAACGTAAACATGCTTGCATGTAAGAAATACTATCATCAACTAACTACCAACATTCTCAAAATCGAACAAGAAGTTAACACATGCCTACAACCGTCGGAGTGGCCATTTTCTTTTCGAAAGCTCAATAGAACAGTAAGTACTGACAATCCAAGGAAGTGGAGTGTTATACCAGAGTAAGGTTTAAACTCTACAGAGTGATCGTAACTCTTGGAGTTGTCGGTCTCATGACGCGTGAAGCACCCAACAAAGAGTCCACCGACCAATCTCCCGGCTTCTAGCATGAGGTCCCGCACCTTGACGACGGAGGAGGTCGGCGAGGAGGGTGGTCGGCGGTTGGGTGCAGGAGACGCTGACTCTGGCCTTTTCATTACTTTTAGATAGAAAGAGAAGGCTTGACGTCAAAATGGCGCGCGGGTCATTATATAAACGGGAGACTTTGATTTTTTCAACGGTCTGCAATGCTAACGTGCGCCGAGAATTGACCGCTGGGACTAAGGTAATCACCCCGGCTGAGAATGGCAGTTAGACGGGTCGGACCCAGCACGAAATCCGAACAAATTTGGAGTTTAAAGTTTGAATTATGCCGCAAATGTAATTAATTAAATTAATATTAAACTTTTTTATTCTTATAAATTAAAACGGTATCGTTTTAAAATAATTATGAGATTAAATGTCAGAAATCTCACATCGGACAAATATAAAAGCATTTAACAATTTATAATAGTGTGCAAACCTCCCCCTCTTGAGCTAGCTTTTGGGGAATGAGTTAGGCCTTTCAAACATGATATCAAAGCTCGTTTGTCTCAATAATTTGAGACAGTGCCTGGTTATGTTCTTTTGCCTAATATACTTATTAGATGTCCAACTCTGCTCTGGGCTGAGGGGGGTGTGTCAAGAATCTCACATCAAATAAGTATATGAACATTTAACAATTTATAATAGTGTGCAAACCTTCTCCTCTTGAGTTAATTTTTTGGGGTAAGTTAAATCTTATGAACATTAAATTATAACAATAAAAAATAAACGTTATTTCCTAGTTTCGAGATTGGATAACGAAGAAAGGGGTATCGAATGATCGTTGGAGTTGGAAAGGTGTCTCATGCCAAGCCAATGAAACTAAAATAACATGATTTGAGGGTAAAAAGTCAATCTTTCGTCACCTAGTAATAATAATAAATTGAATTACGTCAGGTTGAGTTAAGCTAGACTTGAATTCAATCGAAAGCTTGATTTAGTTCAAACTATTTGGCCAGAGCTCAGTATCATTAGAGTTTAAATAACCTAAGCTTGACTAAAAAAATGGAACGTTATATCCACGGCCTGAGCCGAAAGAGCCCTGCTTTGAGTTGGACTTTATTAAGCCTGATTTTTTATAAATTAAAAATATAAAACAAAAAATAAAAACGACATCGTTTTCCAAATTAAGATAAACTTTTTTCAAGAACAACAGGAGCAAAAGCCTAAGTCTAGGAGTCCAAATCCTCTGTCCAATATTATGGTGTCTTATTGTATCCAATAAATCTCAGCCATTTATTTATGTGAGTTTTGCATGGGTCCCACGTGAATCTCGTAAAATAAATAGCTGAGATTCTATGAGACAGAATAAGACAGAGTAATATTGGACAGAGGATCTAGACTCTAAGTCTGGTTGCCATTCCTAGGCTATATCCTCTGCTATGTGCAGTTCGACGTGTTTCATATTCTCACCCAAATTCTAAAGCCATTTCATGACTAAAATGTGACCAATTAATCTACCAATAAAACTCTTTGTTGTAAATAACATCGAAACATATAAATATTTCTAAAGCCATTTCATGAATAAAATGTGATCAATAAAACTCTTTATTATAAATAGCATGGAAATATATAAATATTGACTAATCTGCTAACATGAAATTTGGTAAAATGAAATGATTGACTAAATTTTTTTTAAAAAGATAAAAAAAAGTTAATATATTTTAATACACAAAACTTTTCGTTTTGCAGTGATCAAAAGAAAATTATCAATATAAGCAATTTTTCTTTTGTACTTTTACAAAAAGGTTGCTTATGTAACTTGAATCTGTGAGTTTCTGATCACAAAGAAATAAGTTTGCCAATTTCAAAATTGATAAAAAAGTTATTTAAAAATGTCAAAAGTTTTAAGATTTTTTTAAATTTGGTGTCAAAATTTTTAAGATTTTTAATTTAATGAGTGAACTTTTATAAATTAAGCCAAAATTATATTTTTTGATAATGTAACATATCCACTAAATATTACATAAATATCTATTTATTATTCATGTCAACAAAAATTAACATTTAAAATTAAGTTGTTAAAGTTTTAAAAAATTAGTTACTCAGTTAAAAAATCTTAAAACTTAAGTTTTGAATTAAAAAAATCTCAAAAAATTAAATACTTTAGAATTAATTATCTCATTAAAATGTAACGACAAAATGCATAGAATAAAACAAAGGAGACTAATTTACATTTTTTACATATATAATCAAATCATATATTCTAAATCTAAACTTGACCCAAAGTTTGAATATTTTTTAAAAAAATTCAAACTCATCCCAAAATTCCATTAATTTGTCAAATCTTTTAACTTTAAGCTAGGTCGCGATTTTTCTAAACCTAAGTCGACTTTCAAAAATCGAATCCAATTCAAAACTTGGTTAATTTCAAACCGAACCAAACCAAACTCCAATTACAATTCCTACTCTTTTACTTAATAATTTATTTATTCATTCACGATAACAAGTTATAAAATCTCTCCTTATAAGAAAGAAAGTTAAAACAAGAAGGCAGAGCAGCTAGATTTCATCTATATTAATAAAGAGAATTTAACACAAAAATAGTTTTAAGTCTTCAACTACAAATGTAACTAAAAAAAAAAGAATAGCCCCTCACGGGGTAGCCTAGCTATAGAAAGGGGGAGAGGATTTTATAAGATTGTGGATTCGAGCCTCAGGAGGAGCAGCCTTTATTTAAGGAGATGAAATCCTCCTAGTGGTGGCCCCTCTTTCGGAGCAGGTACCTTTGATACTATCTAGGATCAGACTCAGACTTACCTATCTATGAGTCCGAGTAAGTGACTTATAAGTCCCAAAATAGTCGAGCAAAGCCCGGAACCTAAGTTATAAAAAAAAAAAACAAAAGAATCAAGTTTTTAAAAAGATCTTATCAATCTTGAAATAAATAATAATCTTTTTGTACATATTAATTATTTATAGAATAATAACTATTACTTTTTTAGTATACATAGAGTGCATACATTAATTTGAAAATCTTATATTTTAAATAAGTTAAGTTAATTCGATTCAAATAATGTTTATAAGTATTAGTATGCTTCCGCTCTTAGAACATTTCTCTTCAAAATTGAAGAACTCAATCATATTACTTCTTGAATCAAAAGATTCTCACAAGAACAAGAGCACAACTCCTCTTACCCCAGGCGACCCTCGTCCAGGATTTGAAAGTGTCCAAGTTACAGTTTCAGGAACAAAGCTGGCAGGCAAGGAATGCTTGTAAATTACTTGAGAACAGTGGTTACTAGATTCGGACATCATAAGAGCTCAAGAATCTCAAGTGGCACAATTGAGGACCTGCAAAATGAGACATATTGGACTCACTCTTCTTGATGAGAAGGGTACATCTCTTCAAAACATATGGACTAATATAATCACGACAGTAATTTCATATTCACGACCATTAATTGAATTGCCTAATGTATATTTAATAACTATAATGAGATGGATAATAATTTACTAATTACATTTGAGGTACATGGTAATAACCTAATAACTATATGTTGACCCATTATACTATAGTTCATCACATCTTTGAAATGAAAAAATTATCCTTTTCTACCCCTTAGAGTAGAAAATGTTATAAAGAATAACTTACAGTGAAATTATGGAACAAAGCAGTAGTGGTTGTGTAGAGAAAATAGAGTCATCTACCATAAGCTTCCTTTCTTGCACAAGATTTGTTGATATTGATAGGTTGTGGTGTCCAAAATGGAGATAGAGCACCAAGACTGCATGCCAAACATTGGAGGTATGTTAATCTTATTGTGTAGTTAATGCTCTAAATAAAATGTAAATCTTGGCTTTGTGATTGTTGATGATTGCATTTATGAATAACAATTAATATCATAACTTCTTGGTCATTTAATTTTAGGGCTTGTTTTTGAGTATAAACTCGTTTTTTCTAAATTAGATTTTTGGCATAAATGAATTCAAAATGATGCGTTGAAGATGTAGAAACCGTTGTTGGTTGTTGTTGTCGTCTTTTACCTTTGTTTTGAACAAATGAATCACGATTTTAGGTGAGATTTTTTAAATTTTTTGGGGCTTTTTGTTAATGGCTGAAATGGGTTAGAGACTTAGATTTTAGAGCACTTTTGGCTAAAATAGATATAGGAAATCCATGGAGCATGAAAAATGGAAAAAAAAAACCCTAAAAAATCTTTAGAAACTGAAGGTTAGAGAGGAAGTTACAAGTGGGTAAGACCCGCGCACCCGCAAGTCGACCAGCCAACTCGACTCAAGGTCATCCTGACCCATACAGTGTCATCCCGACCCTGTTAACTGATATATATATATATATATATATATATATATAATTATTTTTATAGATATATATAATTAAAATTAAAAAATTTCTGTACAGTGGCCCGTGGGGGCACGTGCAAGGTCTTTTTTGGACCATTTTTCATCATTTTCTCCATTTTTATTCTATTTTTTCATATGTTTATCCACAAGATTAATCAGTATTTTTATTTGATAAGTCTAATTGTTTTTAATCTTATCGTGGCATAAATATAATTATTTGTTCACAATAATAAATGCTTATTTTTACTTGTAAGATTGAGCATGTGAAACTATTTATGATGAGAAATTTTTTTAAAATATTAATAAGTTTAAAATATTATGTTTTTTTCTCTAAAGTAACATTAAGATCCATACGGATAATTAATTATCCTGTCGATAGTTACTACTTAGTAGGATGCTTAAAATGGTGAAGAAATTTTATTGAAATATTATGAACTGCACAATTTTTCTATCCTTTCGATAGTACATTAATGATTTAGTTGTAATATTTAATAATTTTTTTAACCTGTTAATTAGTTCTATATTTGTTTAAGGAAATCTAGCATGAATGATATAATTAATTTTTTAAAAAGAGCACAAATTGAATGATTCTATTTTAACATACATATCATGGTTATTGCTCTTAGTTCTCATTCAGCTTTAAACAATTTGAGAGTCTCTGCTATCTTGACGCTGAATGGAACGAACTATAAGCAGTAGGTTGAATTTCTCATGATAAATTTGACTATCATGCGAATGGACTTGGCCTTAAGAATTGATGCACCACCTAAACCAGTTAATGATGCTATTGAGAAGGATAAGAAATCCTATCAGGAGTGGGAATACTCTAACCAATGTTGTTTGATGATTATGAGGTATCACATGGATGAATCCATTTGTGATAGTATTCCTGAAGCTGATAGTGCAAAGAATTTTATTGCTACCATTAAGAAGAAGTACAAGAAGTTCTCAAAGAATAAAAAAATTGAGTACTTAAACATGCTTCACTACACCATTTACGATGGTGCAAGTGACATTAGAGCTCACATTGACAAGCTCATGGGTTGTTACCATAAGCTTAAAGTTATGGATATGGACCTTGGTGAGGATTACATGGTATGATTTGTGATGGAGACTCTTCCTTCAAAATTTGATTCGATCATATCAAGCTATAATGCTCAAAAAGAGCAATGGACTGTTGAGGAGATAACTGTTATTCTTATTAAGGAAGAGGATAACATGAAAAAGGGAAGGGCAATAAACATCTCCATGATGACAAACCACAACAATTCTCAAAAGAGAAAGTTCACTTCTAATAGCTCAAGTGATCAAAAGCCTTTCAAGAAAAAAAGTTGTTAGTCCTAAAGGAAGTGGACAGACGAGCTCATCTTCTGTTAGTTAAAAGAATAAAATTTTTAAAGGGCAGTGCAACTTTTTTCAGAATTTTGGGCACAAAAAAACTGATTGTCTAAAGCTCAAAACTCACATAAAGAAGAAAGGTAACTGTCTTATGATGGTTTGTTTAGAGTCTAATATTATTGATGTGCCTCCAATACTTGGTGGTTAAATACTGAAGTAATAATTCACGTTAAAAATTCCTTGTAGAAACTGGCAAGTCAAAGAAAGCTGACTAGTTTTGAGCAATATGTGTACACGGGAGATGATACCAAAGTCAAAGTTGAATTTTTTGGGACAGTTAGACTACAGTTGAATACATGACATCTTTTGATGTTACATGATGTCGCTTATTTACCCTCTATTAGGAGGAATTTGATTTCTGTATCCATTTTGGATAGACTTATAGTCTTCTTTTTGGAACTGAAAAATTGACTTTGTATTGTGACTCTCTTTTGGTAGGAAATGAAATTTTATGTGAAAATTTATACAGAATTGAGTTGAATGATGTTGTTACTGTTGCTTCTTCCTCTTCTTTTAATATTGTTGTTAGTTCTAAACGTATGAGATTGGATTTGAGATCTTTTATGTTATGGCACAAACATTTAGGCCATATTTCTAGAGACAGAATAGAGAGGTTGGTAAAAGATAGTATACTTCAAGATTTTGATTTTTCAGATTTCAATATTTGTGTTGATTGTATTAAAGGAAAGTTGATTCAAGGTTAGAAAAAGCAAAATAGACAGGTGCTCAAAATTGTTGGAGTTGATTCATACTGATATATGTGAACAATTTATTCCACCTGCTACGGGTAGTTATAAATACTTCACTTTTATTGATGATTTTTCCTAGTACGGTCATGTGGAACTCATTCGTGAAAAATCTGAATCTTTAGAGTCGTTTAAGATTTTCAAGACAAATGTTAAGCTTCAAAAGGGGAAGACAATCAAGGTAGTTAATTCTGACAGAGGTGAAGAGTATTATGAGCATTATGATAAGAATGAAAGGAATACGGGGCCTTTTGCTAAATACTTCCAAGAATGTGGTGTTGAAGCAAAATATACAATGTCAAGAACATCTCAACAAAATGGAATCGCTGAAAAAAGAAACCTCACACTTCTTGATATGTTGCAGTGTATGTTGATTTATTATAGTTTGCCAAAATTTTTGTAGGCTGAGGGGTTGAAAACAATTGCTTATCTCTTGAATCAAGTACTTAACCAGTCAGTCCCAAAGACTCCATATGAGTTATGATTAAGTAAGAAACTAAGCTTGCGCTATTTTCATGTTTAAGGATGCAAAGTGTTAGAGTTTCCCATATTGCCTAGACATGAAAATGTTAAAGGGTTTATAAGTGGTAAGGGTCAACTATCCAAACAACTAGTTCTAGTTATTTGGACAATAGTTGACCCAAACTCAATTCTTGTTAGTGGACTCTACACTCTACCCATATTAAAAATTCAATATGGTATTAGAGCAGGTTTAGTCCGGATTATTAATTTCCCGATTGTCCGTTTGGATGTCCAGTCCTAGCGGTCCGGTCAGAACCAAACCTGCTCTGATACTATATTAAGTGATCGTTTCACCACAATAGCTCAATAGCTTAAGCTATTGTGGTGAAACGGTTGAGCTATTGTGGTGAAACGGTTACTTAACATGGTATCAGAGTCTTTGTGACCAAGTAATCGTGAGTTCAAATCTTACCACCCACCTATTATTTAGCACAAAGTAGAGTAAGCCTATGCAAGTTTCAAGCCCAAAGGACTTTCACTTGAGAGGGTGTGTTAGTGAATATATAAAACTAATTAACTTGGTCTCACACAACAGCTTAAGCTATTGTGGTGAAATGGTCACTTAACACAAAGTAGAAATAAGCCTCTATAATCCACAATCTAAGAAGCTTGATCCGAAAACTATTAGTGGCTACTTTGTAGGCTACATCGTCGGATCAAGGGTATTTAAATTCTATTGCCCATCTCACACGACTAGAATTATAGAATCAGATAAAGCTGTTTATTTTAAAGATGAATTTGGTTCAAGTCAAGGGTCAAGAGAAATAGTATTCACGGAAGAACGTATTCTAATTCTTGTACTCGTCACTTCCGCTCCTACTGATGACCCTATGATTGAACAAATTCCAATAGAATCTCATGATTAACCTCAAAATCAAGCACAAGATGAAGTCATTGATACTGTAGATGATGAAGTAGTTATCAGAAGATCACAAAGAACAGATAGACTTGCCATTCCTAATGACTATATTGTCTATTTGCAGGAACATGAGTTTGATGTGGGAGATAATACTGAACCAGTCAATTTTCAATAAGTCATGAATAGTCTTCAATCTGTGTTGTAGATGAATGCAATGAAAGATGAGTTGAGTTCCATGTCACAAAATGAAGTTTAAGAGTTGGTTGAACTACCTAAAGGCTGCAAACTCATTAGGTGCAAGTGAGTTTACAAAATCAAACATGACTTAAGTGGACAAGTAGAAAGTTATAAGGCTAAACTTGTGGCTAACGGCTATAGTTAGAGAGAAATGATTGATTTCAAAGAAACCTCACCAATTTCTACCAAAGATTCACTGCGAATCATTATGGCTATAGTTGCTCATTTTGATTTGGAACTCAAACAAATGGATCTGAAGACCGCCTTCTTGAATGGAGACCTGTAAAAAGATGTTTATATAACTCAACCAGTTGGTTTCGAGATGACTGGTAACGAACATATGGTTTACAAGCTTAAGAAATCTATTTATGGGTTAAAACAAGCATTAAGATAATGGTATCTCAAGTTTGATATGATTGTCACTGCAAATGGTTTCAAGAAGAATGTAGTTGATCAATGTGTATATATGAAATTCAGTGGGAGCAGTTTCATTTTTCTATTACTGTATGTTGATGACATTCTGTTTGCTTTTAATGACACTGATCTATTATTTGAGATAAAAACAACAAATATTTAGGCATTTTGATATGAAAGATCTTGGTGAGGACTCTTATATACTTGGAATTCAGATTCTCCGAGATAGAGCTAATGAAATTCTTCAATTGTCTCAAAAGACTTACATTGATCGAATCTTGAAAAGATTCAATATGTATTCTTGTTCTTCTGGAAAGATACCAATAGTAAAGGGTGACAAATTCTCAAATGCCTAATATCCACAAAATGATAAAAAGAGATGAAATGAAAGTCATTTCTTATGCGTCACTTATAGGCAATTTGATGTATGCTCAAGTATGCACACGACCTGATATTGCTTTTGTTGTAGGCGTATTGGGAAAATACTTAAGTGATCCTGAACTTAACCATTGGAAAACGACTAAGAAAGTCATGAGGTATCTTTAAGGTAGCAAGAATCATATGTTGACTTATCGGCGAACTAACACTCTTAATATAGTTGAATTCAGTGACGCTGATTATGTAGGATGTGTGGATAATAAAAAGTTCACTTCAGGCTACATCTTTATGATGATTGGAGGAGCTGTATCGTAGAGAAGTGTCAAATAGACACTCACAACGACAACTTGTCAAGCAATATGGCTGCGGAATTTAATTTCAGCATTAGGTATTTTAGACCCTATTTCGAGTCCGCTGAAATTATATTGTGATAATTTCACACCTGTAATTTTCTCTAAGAACACTAGAAATACTTTTCATTCAAAGCATATTGATATAAAGTACTATTTTGTTAAAGAGAAAGTCCCTGAATCCTATACGCCTACAACTAGCATGTTAGTAGATCCACTTACAAAAAGCTTACCTATATGTGTGTTTGCAGAACATGTCTTCTGCATGAGATTGGTAGGAGCCTAGCTTGATAAGATTAATGAAAGTTTGCTATTTTGTATTGAACATGTTAGTACTTTGTACAGATTGCTTATGACTTATATAAATGAAACATGCATAATGATGTTTGCAGTCACTTCTTGTTAATATTGACATATATATGTGGTTTGACGAAATGACAGGTACAAAAGGAGACAAATGTGTGATCTCAGTTGTTGTACTGCATGCATATTGTTTTAATGGTTATTATTGTATTTGAACATCTCCAGGGCCTATTCACATCTAATATATATATCCTGTCGATATGATATTGCATATGATTTATTGGACTGCTTTTGGATGATGGAGATTTGTATAGTGGTTTGATTATATTGTCCAAGTGGGAGAATTTTTTAATATTTACTATATATATATATATATATCATTTATGAATAACAATTTTTTAATTTTTTAAATATTACAAAATTAAAAAATTGGTATTTATAAATGCAATCATCAATAACCATAAAGCCAAGATCTACATTTTATTTAGAGCATCAACTACACAATAAGATTAACATACTTCCAATGTTTGGCATGGAATCTTGATACATTATCTCCATTTTGGACACCTCAACCTATCAATATCAATAAATCTTGTGCAAGAGAAGAAGCTTATAGTAGAAGACCCTATTTTCTCTACACACCCACTGCTGCCTTGTTCCACAATCTCACCATGTGTTATTCTTGTTGTAAAACAAATACCACAAATGCAAGCTTAACAAACCAGACGGGAACAGCAAAGTGGCGAGGTCGGAAAAAAAGGCAGAAGACAAAACTCCGGTAGGGTTGAAGCTCACGCGCCGGCGCGTGGACGA
Organism: Erythroxylum tenue; assembly: GCA_027568955.1. Classification (NCBI taxonomy): domain Eukaryota; kingdom Viridiplantae; phylum Streptophyta; class Magnoliopsida; order Malpighiales; family Erythroxylaceae; genus Erythroxylum; species Erythroxylum tenue. Next base: position 21,354,705 of record JAOSBM010000009.1, on the reverse strand, counting down.
ACGGTAGAGAGCGACGGGAAGCGCATGAGGGACACGCGTTCACTTTCCGGTGACCGGATTTTGGGGAACTGATCGACTTCTGGTGGTGCTCCTATTGACACCGGCGGTGACAGTAACAAACCACTCTAAGATGGTGGTTAATGGGAGGCAGCCCTATCCTAGGGTTTCCTCAAACAGAAACGAAGTGTTCAGAGCTACAGGAGGCTCTGATACCATGTGATAAAAGTGAACTCAATAATGTGTTGTGTATTGAATTAATTTGTAAGACTACTACATCTCTATTTGTACAAGGTAATCCTAGTATATGTAGATGGAAATAAAATCCTATACACAATAAAATCCCTATACAATAGCAGAATAAAATCCCTAGAGATTAGGGTCTGATTTTCCCATATTCAAATCCCTAGCAGTTAGGAACTAATTTTCCCACAATTCTTTATAACATGTTCTACCCTAACGGATAGAAAAGGATAATTGTGTCATTTTAAGGATGTAATGAACTATAATTTAATGGATCAATATATAGTTATTAAAATACTACCATGTGCCTCAAATGCAATTAATAAATTATTAACCATCCCATTATGGTTATTAAACATACATTAGGTAATTCGATTAATGATCGTAAATATGGAATTAATGTTGTAATTATATTAGTCCATATATTTTTAACAAAATCACGAAGTTTTTCTAACAGATACACTGTAGTTTTCTGCAAGCAACTTAGATTTGAAACTAATCACTTTCATAACAATTGCATAGATTCAACAGATAAAGGGTATTATCAAGAATGAAGAATACTTACCTTTTGCTTAGTAACACCACAGTTTGAGAGGGGAACCACGAGCATTCCGGTTTGTTGAAGGTAACCAGAGTTTTAAGCAAATCCTTCTTCATCGCCTGATTTTAAAAGGTATCATCAATCCTGGTGTGACACTACAACTTAAATTGGTGTAAATGTCTTAAAATACCATAATTAAACAAACTGTGAGCATAATGTTGTTAATATCAGTTCCTTGGCTCACTACGGGCGTATCAGATAGCCCCCATAGCTTCAATTTCTAATAGGAGTCAGGAAGAGCTCGACTATGTTAGTCACAGGAAAATCCAGGCCTGATAAGATACGATAATTAGTTCATCAGAAGTAAGTTCAAAGCATACCTCTGTACCTCTATGTTAGTCTTCCTTTTTTTAAACTGGCCAGTTACTTGTCTCTTGATAAATCCAGTCAGAGGCTAGATTCCTATTGGTTTCAATTTGAAAAATGATAGTGGTATGGAATTCACCGCCATGCATCAGGACTCGTAAAATTCCCAGCAAGTCCAATCACAATCAAACATTTATTACCGAGTCACTGCACACTGCCAATATGGTCATCTTTACGAGCTTGTGGAATACCTACATAGAACATAAGATATGAAATACCAAAAGATTATTGTTAAGAAGTAGAAACCACAGGAAAACAGAGTGAACTGAAAGCGACCATCTAAATATCAGAGACAAATTGTAAGACCAACTAATCACAACCAGAAACTCTTGGTCATACCGAGCAAACGAATAAGCCAGTAAATTTAAATTCGAACCTTCATCCAGAAAACTGTCATGCCTGTAATGCAACTCCAAACAACACATGTATCCACCAATCAAAGCAATGTTCCTTATACACTACATATACCCAATGCTTGAGGATGGCATGGATCAGTTCAAGCAAGGGTAGGCATGGTATTCCCGAGTTGCAACCAGGTATAACCTGGGAGTTTTTGATTGCCTCTTGTCATGTACTTGCGTATTCTTGCTACATCAGACCAACGTCCTTCAGAGGCATACAGGTTAGAAATAAGAGAATAAGTAACAGGCCTGTATGACTCTAATTCGACAAGCATTTCTGCAACCCACTTCGCATATTCTACTTCACCATGGATTTTACAAGCCCTGATGAAGGAATCAAAGGCACTTGATCTGTGTTTGATTGGCATTGAAGTCAAAATGTTAAAAGCCTCAGCTAAAAGACCAGCTCGGCCAAGCAAATCAACAATACAAGTATAGTGCTCTAAATCAGGGATAATTCGATACGTACTCTCCATCAAATTAAAGTAATGAAACCCCTCAGTTACTAATCCAGCATGGCTACAAGCAGAAAGTATTTCAAGAAAAGAAATTCTATCTGGTCTTATACCATCAGATACCATCTTCTGAAAAGTGTCAATACTATCTTTTGGCAGACCATGGAATGCATAAGCACCGATAAGTGAAGTCCAGGTAACAAGATCAGGCTCTATAACAGAGCCAAAACATTTAAGTGCACCAGTAATACTGCCGCATTTAGAATATGCATTTACTAAAGCATTTGCGACTGATAGAAATGTTTGAAATCCATGTTTAGTTACATAAGCATGGACTTGCATGGTTTCACAGAATACACATGCGCAACCACATGAGCTCAGAATGCTTGCCAATGTTAGTTCATCAGGCTTAATCTCCTCTTGAAACATTTTACGAAGAAGCTTCATAGCCTCCGTCACGTCCCCGAGCAGCCCATAACCCACAACCATAGTGTTCCATGAAATTATAGATCTAGTGGTCATCGCATCAAAAATTTTGCGAGCATCATCTGTATATTCATTCTTTGCATACATATCAACAAGACCACTAACCACTAGAATATCAGAATCAAAAGACAATTTTATAGTAAGACCGTGAATCTGAGTTCCTGATTCCCTGAAGCCCAAACTAGCAAATGAATTAAGCAAACTAGAAAATGTGAAAACATCCCCAACCAAATCTCCCTGTCGCATCAAATTAAAAATTGCAAAAGCCTTTTCTGGCAAGCCATTCAAAGCATAGCAAGACACCATCACATTCCACAAAACCACATCTCTGCACGATACTATATCAAAAACACAACGCGCTTCCTCCACTAATCTACATTTCCCATACAAATCAATCAGAGCAGCATTAACAAAGCAATTGAACTCAAACCCCAATTTTATCAGTAAACAATGCAATTGTCTTCCAATCACAACATCATTTACCTCGATGCACAAACGGAGCAATCCATTAAGCGTTATAGAATCCAAATCTACCTCGTCCCGCAACATTCTCTCAAAGTAAAAGAAGCCCATGTAGAGACTCGACTCATGTACGCTTTCCCGATCAACATACCCGCAAATAACCGTATTCCAAGTCACAACGTTTCTCACAGGCATTTCGTCAAGCAGCCCTTCTACGTCGAAAGATTCCCCGCATTTCACATAAACACCTAAAACCCTATTGTGCAAGGGCATCAGGTGAACCAACCCGGACTTTATGAGGTGCCCATGAACTTGTTTCCCTGATAAAAGACAACCCGATTCGACTGCGAGTTTGAGGGCTTTGGAGAAGAAAGAATGCGCGGAACGACTATATTCCAATTGGGTTGATTCGCAAAGAGTCGCCGAGTCTCTAACTACAGCAGGAACGCGAAGTGATAGTATTCGAAAGAGGGATGAAGTTGTGGCTCTTCGAAGCATGTTCTTAGTTTGTAGTTACAAGCTTCAAAGAATATTAGTGGCGCGAAAATTTAACGATCATATCAAACGAACGGTGGGGATTTGAGAGAAAATGTACGGAAGAAGCTTAGGACCGTAGGATGATTGATACAAGAAAACCAGGGAAGTTCTGAAAAATTTTATTTGGACTCAAATCTGGCCTAAAGTCTAAATAGATTCTAGGCTCGTGATTGAGTTTTGAGTCTGTCTTCAAACCAGATTAGGATTGGACGGCCGTGATCAAATTTAGACTAAATTTAAGTTTTTAATTTAAAATTTTAAAATGAAGATATTTTTACTTCAAATTTTTTAATTTTAATGTCAAATAATTTAAATATGATTTAAAATTCAAAAATTAAAAAAGTTTCTAAACCCGACTCTAAATCCTGTCAACTCAAATCCCGCATAAAGTTTAATTAGATTTGAGATTTGTGATTGAGTTTGAGTTCGTCTTCAAACTCGATTACGCTGCGTTTCGTTAGCGTCTCTGGTAGCTGGAGACGGAACAGGACGGAACGGAACAGAAACTGGGGACAGATAGCTGTTTGGTTGATGGTGGACAGAACAGATAATTTTGTGTCCGTCTCCAGGACAGATGTATTTGGTTGTAGGGGACAGAGACAGAAAATAGTGCAAATGACGAATTTGCCCCTAGTCTTTAATATGATCAGGAAGATGTAATTCAATGGTATTTTTATTATGAATGATTTGTAATTCAATAGTTTGTATTATTATTAGCATTATGTCTAATTAAT
>JAOSBM010000009.1:21336829-21350323 GCA_027568955.1 Erythroxylum tenue | reverse complement strand
CCTCTGCCACATCATCCAACACACAATCACCAAAACCAATAGTCACGTCATCTGCCAACTTTCCTTAGACAAAAATCTTTTTAAAAAAGAATTAAAAAATATATAAGCACTTAAGCATTCGAAAGATATACTAAATAGGATTTTTCTTTCAATTCTAAACGACTTTCCAATTTAGGCACAACAACCAAAGTTATTAGGAAATTCCCATGTCCAATTCAAATGCCAAAAATAAAAATAGGATATATTAAAAATAAATCCTAACAAAAATTAACAAAACCATGTCATTTAATAACATAACTAAAACTAAGTCATTGATTGGAATGAAATCACTAAATCAAAGAGGAGCTGCTGTGATGCGAGAACAAACTGAGCTCAATGCTTTGCATGAGAGAATGAACGGAGGAGCTTGGTGCAATGCAAAGTGAACGGAGTAGCTTGGTGCGATGTGGGAACGAAGGGTTGCCTCTTTGATTTAAGGATTTCATTCCCAAAAACGACGTAGTTTTAGTTATGTTATTAAATGACGTCGTTTTGTTAATCTTCATTAGTCATATTAATTTGGTTTAACATGTATAATTGTTTAAACTTAACAAAAATATTAACGTCAGATTAAAATTAAAAAAGTTAAAAAATTAAATATTTAATTTTTTTTAAAGTTCAAGTTATAATTAGAAAATTAAATAAAATTTGAGATTTTTTTAATATCCAAAATTTTAAAACATTAGGAAAGAGTTAGGTGTGACTTGTTGAAAAGTTGTTCCGGAAGTCTAAGAGCTTTCGTGCAAGCTCAATGGTTCATTTGTATGGATGTGAAAAGTTAATCTTTTAAGATCGACGTCGACCTGTGAAGCGCGTCGGCAATTGTGGGGCCGTGAAAAACTGGACTGGGACAGTATATTTAATTAATGATGCTTTTACCGATTCGGTTCAAAATTAATAAAATAAGTTTAAATTATAAAGAGTAAATTTAAAAAATTGGTTTGAGATGTACTTTAAAATATTCGAATAGTCTCAATTTTATTTAAAATAATTAATTGATTAATTATTAATTTTTAATAACAAAAATATTAAATTAAATCAAATCAAAAATTTAAAAATCAAACTAAAAAATTAATTAATTCAAAATTTTTATTATTAAAGTGGTTTAATCGGTTCGACTTAAAATAATGTTTTAAGTGGTACGATTGAGTTTAAACCTAAATTTGACCTACTCGATTTGGACTTACTGATCTTCAAATCGAACTAGATTGATCAAATTGTAAATTAAGATTATATTTAAGAGATTAATGTGAGATTTCTTAAAATGGTTGATCGGTAGCTGTAGCCTCGCGAGCAGTATTTTGAAACCCGGATCGGATATCGAACCGAAAATTTTACTGGTCACCGGTTTAACCGGTTCGACCGGTTCAACCACCGGTCAAATCGATGTGACGTCATAATTATGCAATAATTATATTTAATTATATATAATATTAATAATATTAAAAGATACAAAAATACTAAATAATATAAAAAATAAAAAATTTATCAGTTCGATCGGTCAATTGACCGATTCTTATTGGTTCAATTAAAAACCGATTTTTAAAAATAAATCGGACCGAATAATCGACCAATTATCGATTAAACTGGTCAAATCGACCGATCTGATACTATTTTCAAAACATAAATTACGAGTCACTTCAATTTATGCCTGACAAAGAGAAATAAATTACCTGTTCAGGTGAATCCTACTTATACGAGCGAATAAGATTTAATAAAATAGGGTGAAATTAGTTTTGTCGGCTTCCGACAAAGATACTGTTCCTCTAGCCGGTCGGGTTTTATTTTCAGTTTTAATATTGAAACGGTACCGTTTAGCCATGGAAATTGACTTGAACAAAAGTAGAGTCAACGTGACAAACTATACGATAAACTAGTAGGACCGGCTACATCGTACGGCTCTGACTTCTTATCAATAAGTTTGAGCAAAGAGCCAAAGACCAATCCGTTGATAGTAACTTGGTGTCCTGCAAAGCCCTGTCTTCCATGTAAACAGAGCTGCTTCGATGAAGTTTCACGCACACGTTATTGTTCATTGTCAAAAGGAAACAGAGTCGGATGTTTCCTGCTAATCTGTTAATCCAACGACTGAGAAGTTGTTGGTCATTGGTGTTCCTATGTTTATCATTACCCCTTAGTAAAATTTCGAGTTTAAGAAATGGAAGTTCTGAGATGCATTAGTTTCGTGTGTAAGTGGGAAGCAAACCAAAAAGACCTGATTGGACGTTAACACAAGTCAAAGGGTGGTCACAGAAACAGAATCAGCTCTTTCTATATAATAATTAGTGACCTTTTGTGATTGTGCCCCCTACTTAAACTTATGCAGTACAAACCCTTTTGGTCTCTCTTAACGAACAACTTTTTCTGTACCAGTTTGGATAATATGATCACCTCAAAGCACATGGCCCGGAATGCGATTCTCGGGTCCTCTTGTTATAGGATTGCGAGTCGTTTTTTGCTCTTTTTGTGTCTGTTTGTTCAGTCCTATTCAGCTTATGAACTGATACAGTCGAACACTTTCACTGTTTCGAGCTTTAGATATCCCCAGACGGAGGTCAGGCCTTTTGATTTGAGTTACATTAGAGGTGTGTCTAAAAGCCAATGAAATGGACGTTCTCACTGCCATCTGATTGATTCAATCTTTTGATTTCGATAATCTCTTGAGAGTTTCTTGCTTTATGAATGGTGGTATGGCTCTTTACTATCGTTTTTATCGACCCTTGTCTGTGTGTTTTTCAGTTGATCTACCTCCGTGGTTCTCTTCGGTGTCTGTAGCAATAGAGTCGGACGTGGAACTTGTGAGTATTAGTTCGATATTGTTTATGGTCGGTGTAAACTGCATAATCTCTGAGTTCTTGTTTAGTTTTTTGTCATAGTACCTTTGATTATGTTGAGTTGAAGATTGAGATTCTGCTTCTTTGATGAATTATGTCTATCCAATTGAGTCATTAGTTCAGGTATTGCTCTGCCTTGCTTTTATGTAAGCTGATGCTCAGATTTTGACAGGATTGGAAGAGCATATCAGAGGTTCCGAAAAGCCAACTACGAGTTATCTGCTTCAGATATGGCAGCCCTCCAATACCAGAAGTCTTAAACAGTTCTCTTATACAGTTAGGTACGACAGACAGGAAGAGAATTGATAAGAGTGTATATCTGGTGATAATAGTTCACATAAATAAGAGACAATTGAATCTTTATCGCGCACTGGTTAACCTGATATTATAGAGCCTGGAACTCCAAACCTATTCTTTGTGTGGAATTTCTTTGTTTTGTCTTAAAGGTGCTCTTTTTTGTGTGTGCCAGATGAGAATGTTATTCAGTTATGTTCTGCAACATGGTTTTATTTATAGCATCCCTGTTTTTGCAGCATTCGGTCCCTTTTTGCATGGGTCGGTTCGAGAAATTCAAGATCCTGAGAATGTTCAGTGCTATCCAATGCAGAGAAATATCACCTTGAATTTAACAAATGAACAGGTTTGGCATCAATGTTTCAGTTTGTGAGAAATGAAATTTTATGAGATTGTAGTTTAAATAGTTGATTTCTTGTGTGCAAAGAAAGTGTATTCCTTTCTTGTTAGAACTATTTTTTCTTGTCAGCAAGAGTTGAACTTAACCAGGTTCTTGTTCAGATACCTCCAGGAGTTTGGTATCTGGGTCTTTTCAATGGCATTGGACCAACGGGGACACAATCAAAGATGGTATGCTTATTTCAGACTTCTAATTGAGCGTCTTGTCATGTTCCATCTTTTCTATTTAACCAAATTGAGTAAGAATTTAGATCCTTTTTTAGTGATGTAGACAAACAACTATTGTATTTAAGTAGCAACAATTCCTCATTTGAAGAATGTTGAATCGAAGGTGTATAATAATGGATGATTTGCAGGCTAAAGTTGATATTTGACTGTTGTTCTTGATGAGAATGAAGACCATCTTTTTGTTTCCAATTACGGTAAAGGTGGATATAAAGAAGTTTCCTGTGTAATTATGCTTAGAATTTGGGCAGATTTTGGGAATTTCTGAAATCCTTGGACGAGGCTGACATGTGGAAAACTAATAGTCATGGTTTTTGATACATGAGCAAATACTTGATAATCTACCCTTGCTTTCTTTCCTCTCTTCAGCAAACAGTTTTCTCTTAGATGTTGCTCATGAACATGGCAGTTCTTCAATGGTAGTAACTAGTGTGAAACTGCAGATTGTCCGCAGTCCAGCATACTCGTTTAGTGCTAACGTCGACGTGCAAGGATGTACAACCTCCACTTTTTGGGGCCAGTATTGCAACCTGACAATATACCCACTTTCATGTTCTCAACCTGATAGCAACAATCTTGCAGATAATACACTCAATGCTAATCTCCCAATAACTGAAACTCGAGTTTCTTGCAAAACTTCTGAGGCATTCTGCCATGAAGAAAATGAACCAAGAGTCTATTCATTGGAAGTGGTTGATACAGTAGAACAATTAACAATTGCTGCAACAAATGTTAGTTTCAGTCCACCACCCTCAAATAGCAGTTTTGATGCTAGCAACTATAGTTTGATGTATTTTGTGCGGCACAGTGCTGTGCCTTCGAGGGCACTCCATGATTATTCCGGTGACCTCAACAAATCTCCTTTGGTTCTTCACTCCCCAAAGCTTGGTCGCTGGTTTGTGTCTGTTTTACCAACAAAACTCTCAAAAGAAACTGGGGGGACTCAAAATGCTGAAACTAGAGTTTGCTATTCAATTAAGTGGCATATGCTCGATTGTGCAGTTGGAAAGGCTAGGCTGAATTGTACCTCTTTAAGATACACGCTCCAGGTAACATTGTCAGAGAACATGAGTCCTCATTTTGTTTTGAAGATTCAAATCTGGACTATCCTTTGGCTTATTTTCTATAATTCTGATAGATATGTTCATTATGCCAAAGACTAGGATTTTAATGAGCTTACCTTCGATACTGCATTTCTTCCACACACAAATATTACTGATGTGAAATCATCTGCAGACAAATCTTTGGACGGACAACTCACCCTTTGAATCCTATTATCTTCCAGTCAGTGAGAAAGTATCCTTGGATTCTTCCAATTTTCTTCTGGAGCCCCTGTCAAACCATACATTGTATGGTGGCAAACCAGATGATTCATGGACTTATTTTGTCCTGAACCTTCCTCAGGGAGCAGCTGGAGGAAACATACACATCCACCTAACATCCAACACAAAGCTTAAGTATGGAATATATGCTAGATTTGGTGGATTGCCGTCTCTCTACAACTGGGACTATTATTATGCAAACAGCAGTGAAAACAGTGATGGTTCTATGTTTTTCTTATTGTACGATTCAAGCGAACAGGAAGTTGATTTCTATATCCTGTATGTTAAAGATGGACCTTGGGTTTTCGGATTAAGAGGTTTAAACGCCACAAACAGTACCTCCATTGGTGAGACTGCCATGTCTGTTTCAGTTGAGAGGTGCCCTAATAGTTGCTCCTATCATGGTGATTGCGAAGACGCATTTGACGCCAGTGGACTCACGATTTACAGGTTCAGTATTCTCAATCTCATAACACATGGGTGCTAAATTTTTGATGCCAACGTGCATAAGTCAGGCTGCATGGATTATTAAATTCCTAAATCCTGTGTCCATGCTATGTTTTCTTCCTCAGCTTTTGTTCCTGTGATGAAACCCATGGAGGCTTTGATTGTAGCATTGAAATTATATCCCCCAATGGTATGTATATTTTTCTCGCTGACACAGGCTAGTCCTTGTTTATTCTAATAAAGATCTAATTTTGGTAAAACTGTACATAAACCTGCCAAGTTTTTTATTTTTGGGATGGATTTTGCTTCCTGTTAGAATCATCTGTAACTAAAATTGGAAGTTGAAAGTTGAAAGAGGTGATCTTTGATTAATTAGAAAGCTGCAATTTGATGTAGAGCACATATGGCAATCAATTGCACTCATTGCATCAAATGCTGCAGCTATCCTTCCAGCGTATTGGTCTCTCCGGAAAAAGGTGAACATCTTTATTCTATTCTTTGCTTAGTTGCTAACTCTTCAGAATACTTAACTGTAGCAATTAAAGATGATGATACCTGAGCTGAATGTGCTTGCCTTTCTTAATCTAGTTCCATAATAGAACAGATTTAGCAGATCACCAAGTGTAAGGGTAATTTTTGTTCCAATACCACAAAAGATTCCTCATTTTATGCCATCTTTTTGATCACAGAAAGATTTTGATCTTGCGTTTTGGTCGAGTTATACTTGTTGGATCCGTAAACATTTAAAGATATCAGTTGGTAACCATTCTGTAATGTATGTTGGTTCTGTGCAGGCATATGCAGAATGGGTGCTTTTCACATCTAGTGGCATTTCAAGTGGATTATATCATGCATGCGATGTAGGCACATGGTGTGCATTATCGTTTGGTGTTCTACAAGTATGATTCTGATCTTAGTGATATTATATGTCAGATATTTTTTAAGATGAGAACTTTGCATTTTTCTAGCATAGTCTTGCAGTATCGATTGATTCTTATATCTTGTTCCTTTTATTCCTTTACTGGTTTTGAAACGTTCTGATTTGTTGAAAAACTGTTTCAGTTCATGGATTTTTGGCTCTCTTTCATGGCTGTAGCGTGCACTTTTGTGTACTTGGCTACTATCAGCGAAACGTCTAAAGGGACTATTCACACAGCTGTTGCGATCCTGACGGCACTTATGGCCATAACCAACGCAACTAGGTAGTTTCAACTTTAAAATGTTATATGAATTTCGTTCGTTCAGAAAGGACTTTTGAGTTTAACCATGACAATGGCTGCAGGTCTTCTAATATTATTCTTGTTATAGCAATTGGGGCACTTGGTCTTCTTGTTGGATTACTGATAGAATTCTCCACCAATTCGAGTTCGTTTCGGGAATTACGTATAAGTTTGCCCAATAGGTGAGTAACTGAGTATGCCTGCTGCAGAAGCATACAACATTTAGATGCTGTCAAATTGCAGAGGCATAGATATACTGAATCAGTAGCTCCATTGCATAGTCTGTTCTGAAAAGTAACAAAGTCCATTTCCTATTACAGATGGGATGCTGTGAAAAGTTGTATGAAGAATATAGTCTGGAAAATATTGAGAAGATTCAGACGGGGGTTTGTACTTCTGGGATTTATTGCATTGGCCATGGCAGCAATAAGCTGGAATCTAGAGACCAGTGAAAGCTACTGGATTTGGCACAGGTGCTATGAACGAATTGATTTCCTCCTTTTGCTCTTATGTTTCTTTTCTGACATGAAGTTTTTCTTGTAATTATGGTTTCCAGTTTGTGGCATGTGTCCATATATTCATCTTCCTTCTTCTTCCTTTGTTCAAAAGTGGACACTGAAGATACTGACCGTGAAAGACGTTTAGACAGCAATATCAGCTAACGCAGCAGGATTCATTTTCATGAACGGAAAAGGAGACTGAGAGATGGAGAAATTTTCCAGAATAAGCTCTGAGATCCTGCAACAAGACATAATGAAAGTATGGACAATGAATTGAGTAGGCTTTGTCTCTTTTCGTGGCACTATGTACGGTCTTGTCTTAGATTGTGTTAACTGTTAAGTCTCCTCAAACACCATTTACCATAGGGAGATATCGATGGAAGTTTAGAAGAGTAAAAATTATAGAAAAATAGTAAAGAAATAGACTAGAAAAAAAATAGAAATAGACTAGAAAAGTAATAGAGTAAATTTGCTTGTTTTATTGACATACTCTAATACGAAAAATAACTAGCCTATAAATAGGCTTTACACCACAACAAATCATCTGAAAAGGTGTAGAAACATAATAGATATAATTTAAACTAACAAATTGAAAATAGATGAGTAGATTTTGAAATTTATTCAACAACTAAAACATCGTAACTAACTTTGAATCATTATTTCCAACATTCTCTTTTAATTCAAAGTTGCAGAAAATTCAAACTCCATTGAGCATATCTCTCCAGATTTCTTATTTGTAAAGCACATCTCTTCGTTGTTTGATGTACTTCTGATCATCTTTCCATTGTTGAGCACTTCTCTCAACCAATTCAAAAAAAAGTTTCTTTTTCAGCCACTTCAACCAAATTTGCATGTTCTTTTTTTTTTAATTTGCAATTCTTTTACAGATGACCAAATCTTTTGTATATAGCATTGAGGCTTTTCTTTGTGCCAACAATATTCCTCTTCATGACCAGGCTTCTTGCAATGGTTACACTGAGGAATTTTTCCTTTTCCCTTTACAACTTTAGCTAAATAAGCTCCTTCAACTATCTGTTCAATTCTTTCTTTTTTCATAGCTCTTCTTTGCTCCTGAGCCTGTAAAGTATTAATCAATTCTGGTAAAGTTATTTGACTGATATCTCTTGAATCTTCAAGAGATCAAATTTTAGACTCAAATCTTTTGGGCAAGCTTATAAGCATTTTCTCTACAATATTGCTACCAAGTAAATCTTCTCCCAACAGTCGAATCTTGTTCACCACATTTATCAGCCAATCAGAATATTCTTGTATATTCTCCTTTTCTTTCATGCTCAAAGTCCCAAAATCTCTTTTGAAATTTAAGATTTGCATCCTTCTTGCTCTTTTATTGCTTTGATATAATTCTTTCAGCATATCCCAAGCTTCCTTAGCTGTTTCACAAGTCACTATTCTTGTGAAAATTACTTCTGAGACAGCAGAATGAATTATAGATAAAGCTTTTGGAGGATTTGCTTCTTCTTCTTCATTAGCCCTTATGTGATTGAGTGTTGAATTATTTCCCAGATGTGGTAATTCCCTTTCATTTTCTACCCACTGCCACAAGCTAAGACCTTTTTAATGAGCTTTCATCTTAACAACCCATACTAGATAATTTTCACCATTGAAACTTGGGGGAGAGATAATTGTTGAATTCCTGGCAGCCATAGGAACTTTATTTTTGTATTTTCTCATTCAATCTCACAGTCCCTCAAGAATCTAAAGCTCTGATATCATGATTGAAGTTTGGAATAGTAAAAAATATAGAAAAATAGTAAAGAAATAGACTAGAAAAGAAATAGAAATATACTAGAAAAGCAATAGACTAAATTTGTTTGTTTTATTGACGTACTCTAAGACAAAAAAAATAACTAGCCTATAAATAGGCTTTACACCACAACAAATCATCTGAAAAAGTACAGAAAAATAATAGATATAATTTAAACTAACAAATTGAAAATAGAGGAGCAGATTTTGAAATTATTCAACAACTAAAAATTCCTAACTAACTTTGAATCATTCTTTCCAACAAATATGAGCCGCAGGTGTAGCAACAAAAAAGTTGAAAAACGGCAAATGCTTTTGAACATAAAGTTTGCTCACCTTTAACCATTTGGGATTTTTGTTTATTTTCTTTTATATAAACCTTTTGCAAGTGCACATAGAATATTTAGATATTCCTTCTTACACTAACTGCAAATCTTATTCAAGCATGTTAATTTGAGTAGTTTACTGTTATATCCTCGATGGTATTTCAATGTCTCGAGGCTTCAGGATATCCTGAAAGATTTGAACTACATAGCCCCAAGATACAAATGCTGTCCATTTATTAATTCTGTTGTAGTAAATGGATTGTTGGATAAACACAGCTGTCTAGTTTGATTGGGTCTGATAACTTCTGAAGAGCAGTGATTCTGTTCAATTCAAGAAATATAGGATCAATGATACCCAAATGATGCATTGAGACTAAAGGTGCCACAGGATGTGCTGTGAGAATCCTAAACACGTTTCCGTACACGTCAAACTGATAAGAAGATAAAAAGAAATCGATAATATCTCGTCAACAATTAGGATCATAACAGGAAGAAAAAAAGTACCGTGTAAAGTTCAAGATGAGGGACGAAACAACGAACTTGGTGAAATCCAGGTTCTTTGGTAAGAGGGACATTGAGCTCAGACATGCAAGCGTGAATTCGATCATCAGAACCGTACAAAGCTGGATATCTCTTGATGCACCTATCCTACATCTCGGTAAGTGCTTGAGCTAATGGGTAACTAATGGCAAAACCAGCACCTCCATAGGCCATTTGATAAGAAAATTGTGTGTTTTGCAAGTGACTCTCTGATACACTTCCGTGTAATAATACTAATTATGATCATATTTGGAAAGAACCCTAAGATAGTTATCAGGAACAAAGAACGTATCATCATCTCCAATAACAAACCATCTCACACCCTTCGTGCTTTGTAGCTTCAACTTCTCTGAAACTATCCATTTTAAACGTATTGCAGAGCTGTCACCTTTCGGGTTGCTGTACTTGAACTCCGATATGTTATCATCAAATATTCTCACCGGTGGCAAGAGATGGTCGTCTGTTTCCTTCTTCACTGGCTTGTCCAACCACACTACGCCACACATCTTCTCTAGTTTCCACCATAGACTAACGTAGTTTTCCTGTGGTGCCATAGCTCAAACATGGAAGCAATCCCAAAAACAACGTGATTAAGGTTTGTAGTGCCATAGCTCATCACTTCATTTCATTCATTGAATGTTCTTATCTACAGTTCGAATACACCAAGATGTCATCAATAAACACAATCACAAAGCTATCTAAATAAGGTTCAAATACCTTATTCATTAAGGCCATAAAAGTTGTCGGGACATTAGTCAATCCAAACGGCATCACCAAAAACTCAAAGTGTCTATATCTTGTTCTAAATGCACTTTTTGGTATATCAACCTCGACTATTTTCAACTGATAATATCTCGATCTTAATTCTAACTTTGTGAACACTTGAGATCCCTGTAATTGATCAAGCAAATCATCAATCCTTGGTAATGGGTATTTGTTCTTAACTGTGACCCGATTCAACTGTCAATAATCGATACACAATCTTAGAGTTCCATCCTTCTTCCTTACAAACAATACTGGAGCTCCCCAAAATGACACACTAGGCCTGAAGAAACTCTTATTTAACAACTCTTATAACTAGGTCTTCAATTCTTTCAGTTCTACAGGTGTTATCTTATATGGAGGAATTGATATAGGAGCGGTACTTGAAACAAGGTCTATGGTAAACTCCATCTCCCTTTCTGAGGGTAAACTCGATAGTTCTGCAGGAACACATTTAGGAAATCCCTAACAACTGGAATATCCTGAATGGTTTGTTCATTCCGAGAATCAACTACGTGGGCCTGATAAGCCTCACATCCACCTCAGATGAATTTCAAATACTCATGAATGAAATTAGTCGGGCTGGCACCGCCTGACTAACCCCTAAAACACCAGTCTCGGTTGATTAGGGGATTCAAGAACTACTTCCTTAGTATAATAGTTTATCACAGCCCGATGAGCAGTGAGTCAATCCATGCTTAGAATAATATCCATTTCCTTTAACTACAAGACAATCAAATCAGCTTATAACTTTGCCTGATCAATCTAAACTATGCACCCTTTACATATCTCACCAATCACTGTTATGCTACCCATTGGAGTACTCACCTCTAATCAACATTTCAATATCTCTCTCTCACAATGCAATCTAGATGCCAGATGTGGTGTGATGAATAAATGTGTAGATCCTATATCTACCAATGCAAATGCTTCAAAATGAAAAATATTCAACACACCTACTATCACATCTGGAGAGTTCTACGCCTCCTGTCTAGTGATGGCATAGACCCCAACTTGAGATTTCAGCTGGTTACTCAGCATCTCAGTCTTGATATTGGGCCTTGCTGACTGAGTTCTGCCTCTGCCTCTGCCTCTCTGTACAAATCCGACAGCTCTACTCTGCTGAACCATTGTCTCAGTCATTGTTCCTCCTCTAACTCCAGACTGTGGTCCCAAAGTCTCGGCACAATCTCTGATCTGATGCTCATCAAAGCTACATCAGAAACAAGCTCTCGATAACCTCCAACACTCACTACCATGCTTCTTACCATAGTGCTCATAATTAGGCATCTGTTGTGACTACCTAGAGGGCACTTTTCCTCTACCTCTACCAGTTTGAACAAATCCACCTCTTGGTCGAAACTCAGATTGTCTCAATTTAGCCTGGAATTGAGATAATTTGTTCTTATATTTACTGAAGCTTCTACCAGAATTAGCCTGAGATTCACTCTGTCTCTTCACTCTATACTCTTGTCTATACTCTCCCTGACCATCCATCAATAATTGATCAATTCTGATCGAGGCCGCTCGGAGCTCCGTAAAATTACCCAAATTAGAAATAGCTAGCCTCGTTCTGATCTCCATATTTAACCCATCTTCAAACCTCCTACACTTGTCCTCCTCAGTTTGAATTAATGTAGTTGCATATCCCATTAATTCATTAAATTTTGTTTCATACTCGGCTACTGAGAGACTTCCTTATTTCAGATCCAGAAATTCTTTCATCTTTTTATCCAGATAAATTGTCGTCATGTAATTCTCTTTAAACACCTTCAGAAAATCTTCTCAAGTCAAACTACAAGGTCTGGTGGTATTGCCTGAAACAGTCTTCCACCACTGATATGTTGGACCTTGCAAACGTGAGACTGCATAATCAAATCTCTCATATGAATCAAATCTCTCATTTGACTCACAATCCATTTGATCAAACACTATTTCAGTTCTCTCTAACCAACTTTCTGCCTCAGTAGGGTCTGTACTTCCGTAGAAGTCTACAGCTCGCTACTTCCGAAGCTTATCATATCTCCTTTCCTTGAGAGGAGGGATTCTCAAAGGTATTTGTGCAAACTCAGGTACAGAATACTCTTTATTGGCTCCTCCAGACTCCATGTCAATTGACTCTCCAACTTGATCTCCTATGGCAGGTAACCTATAACAAAAATAATTGTAATCACTAACTGAGTCTCTCACTATTTATCATGTCTCAATACTCTTATATATCCCTATGGATGCCAAGCCATGCTCTGATACCAAAATTGTAGCATCTCATTACCATAGAGTATATACCCGAACATCCAGAGGACATTCAAGTACATATCCTATGACAATGGTATGTTAGAGAAAACATAATCTCTTAAATGACATCATAAAGAATATACAATACTTAAAAACCTCAACACTTCATTTCATTTATTGATAAAAGTTTACACTGTATTCATTGAAACAAATATCTACAATCCTTATACAAAAGTTCTATATGACAAAAAAACTACAAAATACAAATTATAAGTCCTCTGATGTCAACTGACAGACCTTTGAGTCATATCTTAATCCAAAATGTTCCTCTAGACAAATCTTAAAGACTAGGTCTCCTGTCTCGTACTTGAAAAGTCACGTTGTAATTTTTGATGAGTTTTGTAAACTCAATGAGTGAACCATCATCGATGATCTCACCCATGTCAAATACACAATGTCACACATTTCACATACATTCTTTCAGAACATGAATAATTCAAACAATCACATTATCATGGTATATCACTTTATCATCACAATTTCAGAAAAGATTTTATAATCATATATATATAAATGCAGATGCATGT
>JAOSBM010000009.1:21308854-21319868 GCA_027568955.1 Erythroxylum tenue | reverse complement strand
CTATTAGACTTCTTCAGACCCCGCTTCATTGTGAGATTTTAGACTGAATGATAATTATGATAATGATAATGATGATTTGAGATCCGATTTAGTATACTTAAACAATCCAATTTTATATAAAACAACATTATTTTAATTACTTTGATCGAAATTAAATCTAAATTTAAATTATTTAACCCAAATTTATTAAATTTTAAACCGAACTGAAGTTACGAGATAATGGTGAGTCCACATCAACCAACTAAGTTACTATTCTCTGCTTGACTTCTGCTGTGTTTGTACTTTGTAGGCACTTAGCTCAGCTACTCTCTGCCCAAAATTACGCTCACAGGGTCACTCGTATTTAATATTCTCCTGGTCTTCCTTTTTAGAAACTAAAAGACGCCACTAATTCAGGCATGTCAAAGTTAAAATGACATGACCCTTAGTAATTTAAATCTTTAAAATATTTAATCATTTTACAGATGCTTTTTAAAAATATTTTATTAAGGTTTTAAGTAATTTATTATTTTTATATGTTATTTAGAATATAATAAGTACTATTTTATTAATATAAAAATGATAAAAATTTTATTTAAATAAAAATTAAAAAATCAAAGTTTAGTGAAATGGTGGTGAAAAAGTGTATTTGGTGGACAGTCATCAATGCCGCAGACAGTGGAGTAGTGGACACAAAGGGGTATGGTTCTTAATCTAAAAAAAAAAGGGAGGTATGGGTTCTTTGAGTATTCGATCTTCTATTTCGGTTAATCAACTTATACTCTATTTTATTAAATCTTATCGACACATTTATGTAAAATTTACACAAATATGTGAATAATATGAATAAAATTAAGTGACACAGAATTGAAATATCCTAACATAAATAAGGTTCTCCAATCCCTTCAAGCTTCAACACACCACGAGAAGATTGACTTTTCATAGTTTCTGGAAAATTATTTTCATAGTTTTCATATGTTATTTAAAATATAATAAATACACAGGAAAAGTGAAGATTGCTTAAATTATGACTATTATCAAACTTTTGTAAAGCGGATAATCTTATCTACTAAATATGCTAGACTTACTTTTTGTTTATGTAATTCCTAAATTCTTCATATGTTAATCACCTAATACTAAATATTACTGATATCATATCAGAAATTTGGAACAGAATCAAGGACTTAAGCAAATTTCAAGTTAATAAATCAAGTTTGATCTGAAAAAAAGTCCGTTAGACTATCATATAATACTTTTGTGAAAAAACAGCCCGTTGATACGGTTTGGTTTGTATAAAAAGATTGTGATTAAAGAACTAATAGGTTCAACTTTGAAATGAATGGCAATTGACTAAAGTTATGATAAGATCATTATTGTTAAAGATGATGTCAATCAACTGTAATTTGCTTCCAAGGAGGAAAAACAGTATAGTGGCTGATCATTTTCTGTCTATAAATACATTCTTAACAAATAACTCAAAACACATTCAATACTATCTTCACTTCTAATGGAGTCCCTGCGGATTAGTCCCAAGAGAGTTCAAGTAAACCAACTTAGACCCTTCTCTTTTCCTTCCTGCAGAAAATTTTCCAGGCATAGCTTCAAGTTTCATAAACTTTCCATTTACTTCATACCCTTTTCAAGTTACTACTTGAAGCTTGATAAACTTTCCATTTACTTCATACCCTTTTCAAGTTACTACTTGAAGCTTGTTTTGATCTAACCCTTTGCATGGAATTTGGTTTAAAATGCATGAATTTAGATACAGAGCACGAGTAATCTGAAACTAATTTGTGTTTTTCCTTTTCCTCAGGTGATAAATGTAATTGTAATAGTAACTTCTGTGGTGGCATTAGCAAACTTAAGAGCAGCTGAGTGCAGAAGAGCAAGAATTTCCAACTCGATCGAGTACAATGCCATAAGTTGCAGAGCTCACAGTGCATCCATAACAGATTTTGGAGGGGTTGGAGATGGAAGAACATCAAACACGAAGGCGTTTCAGGTGGCAATCAATAAGCTGAGTCAGTATGCCAAAAACGGTGGTTCTCAACTCTTTGTTCCTGCCGGAAAATGGCTGACCGGTAGCTTTAGCCTCACGAGTCACTTCACTCTATTCCTCGACAAAGATGCTGTTCTTCTAGCCTCTCAGGTTTTGCCATTTTATTGCTTGTGTATTCATCATAGTGGGGTGTCCGTATCAACTGACAAATCCTGACAAGTGACTGCACTGACACAGGACATTAAAGAGTGGCCGGTGATGAAACCCCTGCCGTCATACGGCAGAGGAAGAGACGCGGCGGCCGGAAGGTACGGGAGTCTCATATTTGGAACCAACCTCACTGACGTTATAATTACAGGTACTGAAGCAAACTCTTTAAGCATCTCAGGTGAATCTATGTTGGGTGTCAGGTCGACAGTTTACTGAATTAAGATTGTTCTGAACTGTGTCAGGCGACAATGGCACAATCGATGGTCAGGGTTCATTCTGGTGGCAGAATTTTCACAAGGGAAAACTCAAGTACACTAGACCCTACTTGATCGAGCTCATGCACTCTGACAATCTCCAAATTTCTAATCTGACTCTCCTGAATTCTCCAAATTGGAATGTTCATCCTGTTTATAGCAGGTAACCCTGAATTTTCCCCTGTTTTCCCTGTTTTTTTGCCATAAATTCACACATTCATCCTCTTGTTATGTTATATAATCAAATATTCACATTTGCATATTGTCTATGAAATCAATGAGTTAAATATTAGTTAATTAAACTTCGAGTTAGACTTAGGCATAACTCGTTATCATACTTATTTTTCTAAAAGAATTAGCATTATAGCAACATACTCATTAACTGACTTGATCCGACCCGACTCAATTTGATATCATACCTAATGCTTGTTGTACATTTGTTAAAGTGATTGGTGACAAAGTTAGAAGCTCTTTGTTGTTCTTTACCTTAAAAATTCTGGCGTTGCAGCAATATACTGGTGCAAGGAATTACAATTATTGCTCCTGTCAAATCTCCAAACACCGATGGCATCAACCCAGGCATGTTTTTCCTTCCAACCAACTTCCATCAGCACCATAATCTGTAAATACCTTAAAAGAAAGTTGAGAGTTCTTGAAAGTTAACTTACTCTGGATGTTTCAGATTCTTGCACAAACGTGAAAATCCAAGACTGTTACATCGTATCTGGAGACGACTGTGTGGCAGTGAAGAGTGGCTGGGACGAGTATGGAATTGCATATGGAATGCCCACAAAGCAGTTGATCATCAGGCGTCTAACATGCATATCTCCAACAAGTGCCACAATTGCATTAGGAAGCGAAATGTCAGGTGGGATCGAGGACGTGAGAGCAGAGGACATCACGGCCATTAACACAGAATCAGGTGTCAGGATCAAAACAGCTGTAGGCAGAGGAGGGTACGTTAAGGACATATACGTGAGAAGAATGACCATGCACACCATGAAATGGGCATTTTGGATTACAGGAAACTATGGTTCTCATGCAGATAAAAACTTCGATCCACATGCATTACCTGTGATTCAGGGGATCAATTACAGAGACATGGTTGCTGATGATGTCAACGTAGCTGCCAGATTGGAGGGCATTTCAGGTGACCCTTTTAAGGAAATTTGCATATCCAATGTCACAATTGGAATGGCTAATAAGGCCAAGAAGGTGGCTTGGACTTGCACTGATGTTGAAGGAATCTCCAGCAAGGTGAGTCCTCGAGCTTGTGATTTGATACGTGATCAAGGGCCTGCGAAGGTTACAGCCTGTGCTTTCCCTCCTGATAATTTACCAATCGAATCACTGAAGCTCCAGAAGTGCTTTTACAGAAAGACCTAATGTGATGTATAACTTAGTCTTACAGCATATAGGGCCTGAAGCCTGAAAACAATTATATAACTTCCATTATTAGCAGTGTATATGCTAAGTTTGGACAAGCAATGTATTTTAGCTTGAGTTAGTCACACATCTTACTAAAAACAACACATCATGGTCCATCTTTTTCTGCTTCCACTTCCAGGATTGAGTACACACAGAAGTCCTGAAACCTCTGCACAAACATTAATGGTTAGAGATGAGATTTGTGTTAGCGAAAGTGCAAGGTCTACCGATATATCGACTCTCCGAACCCTGTCATACGCAAATTGCCATAGACCCAAATGAAACATTCATGCTCAACATTTAAAGTAAACTAATAGCTAGACAATGTATCATCTGCTTCCATTTCCATGATTCTGGTATACACAGAAGTTCCGAAGCCTCTGCGCAACAACAATGGATAGAGTTGAGATTTGTGTTATAGAAAGAGCGAGATCTTTAGATAGATCCGACTCTCCTAATTCAGGTACAGCCAACAAGCAAACAAAATGCCATGGACCAAATGATAAAATCAGGCTCGACACTGGAAGTAGACTAATAATAACACAATTTATCAGAAGCAATATTTACAGATTTTAGCTTCGCCATGTCAGTGGTCGAGAGCTGTTTATTACCTACTAAATCAAAGAAATTCTTCACATACAGATATGTTACAGAAATGGAGAACTGATAAAATTGGATCTCACAGCCTTGCCCACTCCAGAACGGGACGGATATCGGAGAAATCCGAGTTTAAGTGAAGTGCAGAATCAGGCGCTTGCCGAACAGACATGCTACAGCAACCGGCAAATGCAATTTTCTTTGAGCATAATGCTACTGAGTACTCTTATATTGAAATGTTTGAATATTACAAAGGATCTTATACTTATATTGCAGCTGAAAGAAGCTCTCCTGCTGACATTAGTGACACTGGGCTCTTTGATCTTTTGTTCTTCAGATTTCTTGGAGAATCTAACTGATTATACAATAACATTAAATTGGAATCATGGAGTCCATTCCTAGTCCTACGTGTATACAACACAACATCTGATGATTCTCAAGGATCTGGATTGAATTTTACAGATTCCCTCCAGATGAGTTCCTTGATGTTTTCTTCGGTAAATGAGGGTTGTTCAAAATCAAAGCTGAAAGGTCGAGGACAAACAGGCTCCTCATTGATATCATGAAGTGGTGCCAAATATGGATGACAAAGAGCCACATCAACTGCAAATAAATCAGGGAAACATCAGATTCTAGTTTATAATCAAAAAGCTTATCCCTCAGACACTTGGACAAAAAGAGATTTATGCTACTAAAAGATTGAACTAAAAAGTTTTTACTATAAATAAGTCCAGATTCAATTTAGTATGATTTATGGAAACTAACAGATTGAACTAAATAGTTTTTACTATGAGGGTGGTTGCTTCTTTATGACTATAAGGTCACAAGTTCAAGTCATAGAAACAACCTCTTTGTAAAAAATACAAAGAGAATGTTATGTAAATATTGATCCTCCCAAGACCCCTGCGAGGTGCCATGTGTACTAAATACGTTAACTTAAGTCCAGATTCAATTTAGTATGATTTGTGGAACTAAAAGAATGAACTAAATAATTTTTTCTATATATAAGTCCAAATTCAATTTAGTATGGACAACGCTTCACATTTTGTTCAGTAATTTAAGCACTTGCAAATGATGGAAAATGTCACAGCTGACTGAAAGTCCACAAAAAGATGATATTCATCACAAAATTCCAATCTAACGCAGTTAGCAATATATTAAACGAGCATACAAATTCAGCAGTATTTCAATTTACCGGTAATCCGCCTGTGTGGGTCAAAGACCAGCATCTTGTCTAACAAATCAACAGCACCAGAAGACATATTAGGAAATCTAGCAGCAAAATCTTGTCTTGGGTATTGTGGAAATTGCCTAACATATCTTCGAGCATTATTACTTCGTAGGAATCCGAGGCTGGAATCATCTGGAGAACCTAGGAGCTTTTGGAAGCAAGTATACAAATGCGTAAGCAGCCAGCAAATTCAACATGATCCACTTGGGAGGGCATGCCTTTACATTTCAACTCTATCAAATTGTATTAGAAGTTTCACGCATGTGTAAACAAATTAGCCTTGTGCAATGACGGCAAAGTAAATTTTCCAACTAAAATTGTTAATGTCATATTGGGGACGAGAAATCTCATTTTCCAAAAATCTATCACGAAAGGAAAAGATGAAAATGGTGCATTATGGAACTTTCAGTAGAAAACTCTTCTGCCTAAATATTCCGGTACTTGCAATTGAGATATCAATGCTATAACCCAATTCCATATACAGATTCCATGGTCATGCAGTCCCCACCAGACACTCGCAATAACCAAAAACAGGAATAGGGAAATAGAGATAAAGTTTCATTTTTTAAATTTAACGAAAAAAGGCCAAAAGCATTCTGCTTCAAAATTTCAAACGAGACATGAAGAAAACAAAAACTTTGTGATAAGTCCACAGCGTATATAGGTATCTTTAAACAAAATAACAAGGAAATCTTGTATATTCTTAGAAGGGATATAATTATTTTGGAGAATATTTGCTGAATAGCCAGAAAGAAAATACCTCCGTGATAAGTCTCAGCTGATGAACATAGTCTTTTCCAGGAAATAAAGGTTGTCTCGTCATGATTTCACCGAATATGCAACCCACTGACCATATATCAATGGCTGCAGTGTACTCTGAACAATTGAGAAGTAATTCTGGTGCCCGGTACCAACGAGTAACAACATACTCGGTCATAAAATCTGTTTCAGAAGTTGTTCTTGCGAGGCCAAAGTCCGCAATCTTCAGGTCACAATTAGCATTCAAAAGCAAATTGCTGGGCTTTAAATCACGATGCAGAACATTGGCTGAATGTACATATTTGAGTCCTCGCAGAAATTGGTAGAGGAAGTACTGCAAAAATTTTAAAAAATAGATTACTTGCTGAAAGTTCAAACATATAATCCAGCAGTAAAGTATAGTCACATAAGCATTATCTACATCTATGTCTTGGGTAGTGTGCAATTTCACATGCAGAGTTGAGAAAGGATGATAAATCTGAAGAAAGGAAGCACATGGTATTAAAAATGGGCTAGACAGTATCTGGTCCCAACAGTTATCAGTAATTGTGACTCATTACAAAGGAATAAATGCTAAAGTGAGTACGCAGTAAAAGGGGACTGTCATAGCATCAAGAAATCTTCCCTGACCATTTCTAGTCGAGTTCCAGCATGAGTTCCTAAACGAGAAAAAAGCAGCTTTTGAGGTCAATTCATGATAGCTGACCACAAAGCTGTGTATCAATCTTTAAAACAACCATTCGAAATTGATGTGCATATTGTTCTGCAGAACATGTTACTCTTATCGTGACCCCAATAATTCCCATGGTCTGTATTAAAATATATTTTGCATTGTTAACACTTCTCCTACTCCCCACCCCCATCCCCGACCCAGCAGTTCAAACTCGCAAGATCAAAATTATATATTGACAGTTATGGAGAGCCATAGTATCATCCCGAGTAAGAATCTATTCTAGCTTCATAGTGGATCATGGCATTTGCAGCCAACAATAATCTACAAGCTCCGAAAACATTGAATAAATCAGTAGGAACGTCGAATAAGCAAATAAAACGGATTCCCCAATGTAAATAAAGACGTAGCAAATTTAGTGTGAAATCAATGATGCCAACCCGACAATGATCATCTGTCAATTGTTGATTAGACCTTATTATTTGATGAAGATCAGTATCCATTAATTCATAAACAATATAAACATCATTAAAATTCTCCTTTTGGGGAGGTCGAATGATGTCTTTGATAGCAATAACCTGCAATGAACAGAACAATCAGTCAGAAAACCACAATCCTCTCAACAAAGAACAAGGTAACGGCAACAGAAAGTTGATAGTCAATTTCTCAATAATCAAATTACAATAGAAAACGAGAAAGTTTTAAACAACTTAGAATTGTAGCAGTCAGTAATACTTCTCAACCATGAGCACTGATAAATCTGAAAAATAGCTAAAGCAAACAATCTTACATTTTCATGATCCATGTGGCGAAGAAGCTTAATCTCTCTCAAAGTCCTTTTAGCATCTATCCGGTTGTCAAACGCATTACCAATCTTCTTAATGGCTACTTCCTCACGAGTCTCAGAATTCACGGCGGCACTGAAGGAAACCAAAAGTCATATCTTCCTTCACATTATTGATAACACAGATATTTAGTGAAATGCATGGGACTTGTAACTCCTACATACTCCATATCACTAACAGCTATCTGAATTCTCATCAAAACAGAATAAACAAAAACGACTCGAACCATTTTCTTCAGAATCATATCGGAGTTACTTACATGTTAAATTACTTGTTGTAAAATCCAAAGCAAATAACCGCAACCTCCATGATCATATGATTAATACTTAACTGACTTGCCTATAGAGTAATCTGTTAAATTATCTTAAGCAACCTCATAAACTAAGCCCATAGTCAAACGAAGCTCACATAATCAACACCTCTCTAGATCAAGAACCGCAAAACCAAAGACCAAATCTCTCTCAACGTGATATTCATCACAAGAGCTAAAGAAGCTAAAACAAGACGTAGTAACGAAGCGTCAGAAACTCACCAAACGATGCCGTTCGCGCCTCTACCTACGGGACGAATAGGAGGCACGTACTTCCTGGAGACCTCGAAGAGGTTACCGTACACGTTGTACTGCACGTAACGGCCGCCGTGAGTCGGCGTGCCTCTGATGTGATGCTCCCCCGAGCCAAAGCTCGACTCCGTTGACATACTTGGATCCAAATCGGATCCACTCAACCGCTCGAAGCTTAACAGATTCTGAAGAACACACACACAGACAGGCGATTAGCTGAGTTGAAGTTGAAGAGCGAGAGACTAAATTGGAGGAGACTCATCGGCAGGTGTAAAGTAACTTGACATTTCTTTTCACTTCACACGTAAATGTGAACTTTTGAACTGGAAAAGCTTGCGTCTCGTGAATATATACGACTTTTTCATAAAGTTCTCTTCTTTTGTACTTTCATTTATTTTTTGATTTGATTTGGTGTCGTTTAACTATAGGCTACTGTGATGATTATTCATCAATCTCTTTATCACCCACTTTTCCTTTTTTATATATATATATATATATACATACACACACATTAGTTATCTTAATTTTGGCTGGACTAATCCTAAACTCTTAAGACCCTACTTTAAGAGTTCTAAAGGAGGTAAATCTAGAATTCTAAGATTCCTCAGGTTCCTACGTAGCCTGTACATTTCTGAATATAAGTAGTCTTGATCACTGACCCTGCTCAATATCAGGTACCCAGCAGTTTCGGGTCCCTTAGTAGTTCCAATTTCTACACTGCCGCTGAAAGCGAGACGTTCGTAATTGATCCAACCAAGGAGCATGTCCAGGAGGTTATAGGATCATCAACAGGAAAAATTCTCCTCTCTCCTCATTTTTTGGTTACTCGAACTCAAGACCTTCTACAAAGGAAAGCCTTAAGCGAGGAGTTGAAACTAATCAGGCCACTCCTACTTGTCTCCTTTTCTTTTCTCGTATTACTTAAAATAAAATTTTAATTACGAGTCTTAAAGCAACAGGTAAAGTTGTTTCTTTATAATGATAAGGTTATAAGTTCAAGTAACAGAAACAGTTTTTTTATAAAAAATTAAAAAAAAGATTACGTTAATTTTGCTATATATTAAAGTGTAATATTAATTTATTGAAAACTTTATTTAAAATATATAATTTAAAGCAGTTTGAATCGACTTAACTCTTTTAAAAGGTCATTTAGAGTCAATTCAACAATTGAACGTAAAAGTCAAATTGCATTTTAAATACTAGAATTAAAAAATTAAAAGGCGGAATTAAATAATGATATTGGTGACTAGTTAGATAAGAATTGTGAAAATAATAATATCGCAGTTTGATGACTGACGTGGACGCCAACGCGTGGGTGGTTTTCTCATGTACCAAATCCTCGTGACTTGGTCAACCTAAGCCTTTTTCTTTTTTTTAAGGAAAAAGTGAGCTAAGGTTATAAAGACAACAAACTACCTAATATAGGAGACTTCTATTAATGGGCTGTGTTAATCTAAATATTTAACGTTAAATTTTAACATATTTTTATTTCATTACCGTAATTAGGGATGGTCATGATGAATTAACAGATAAAATTCAAATTTATTGAATTTTAATTAAGCTTAAAGTTTAAAAAAATCATTTAACATAACTTGAATGATGCTAATTGATGCGAACAAAATATAAAAACAAGGTTTGTTAGAGATGGTATTTGGGCGTGGGCCTAATGAGGCCCGACCTAGCTCAAGATTAACGAACTAGGCTTAGTTGATTAGGCCTCGACCTAATGACTATAAGGAAAAAGATATTGTTTTTCATTTTCAATTTTAAAAAATAAAAATCAAGTTGGATAGGGCCAAGTCGAGCTCGAGCTCGAGCTTAAATGCCTTGTGCCCAATTAGGTTCGGGTTGAAAAACCACATCATTAACTATTTTTAACTTTAGAAGATAAAAAAATCAAATCGAGAAGGTCAAGTCGGACTTATTCTTGGGCCTGATTGCCTCGCACCTAGTCTGGCGCAAGCTTGGGCCCAACTACCTAAACCCGATCAAGTTTTATTAAAAGGTAAAATAAGAATTCTAAAATTTAAAGATAATTTGGAATTTAATTCCTAAAAGAATATTTTATGATAATAAAGAATGAGGGTAATATAGAACTTGTAGTAATAGTTAAAAGTATTTTAATAATTATAGCAGTTATAATCAAGGAATAATTTAAATAAATTGCAATTTAATAATTATTATAACGTCTAGCGCGCAAATGTGTGTGTAAGAACCCAAATTTTACTCTATCTTTCCTTTTCTTGCAATGGTCTCACTAATTTTTTGAAAATAATTTTTTTTTCAGACTTAAGTCTACCTAAGACTTTAACTTTTCTAAGCAAAACAATGAAAGTTAGGTCTTGAATTGATCTAGGCCTAATTTGGCTCATAAATTGGCCCATTGAAAACACTTGAATTTAAGCCTATGACTCATAAGTCGACCCATTGAAAACACTTAAATTTAAACTCCTTATTGTTTAATTGTGTTTGGAAGCTCT
>JAOSBM010000009.1:21202019-21212616 GCA_027568955.1 Erythroxylum tenue | reverse complement strand
ACGGCTCCTGAGACGCGGACGCTGTCAGTGCTCACGTACGTGACCTCCGACGACTCCTTATTGACGCGATCCCTTCGGAGATTTATGGCCGCTGAATCGGCAGAGGGGATCGTAGAGCCGTTGATTTCGAGGGGAGTGTTGATCTCCCGCCGGAGATGGCGGAGCGTTAGGTGGTCAGGTACGCTTCCGATCACGCACGGCGTGATTCTCACGTAAAACAATCGAATATCGAGCCACGAAGACGTGGTCATGATGTTGTATGAACTAGATTCATGGTCCTGGTGATGATGCATCGAATCCACACTAGAAACTGAAAGATAAACGAAAAAGAAAATCGAAAATTGGGATTTTTATATCGAGTGATTAACTTCTGGGACATTGAAACAAAAGGGCTTCTTAAGAACGGGTTTCTAAATTCTGGGAATCATCGCAAATTGGGAATTGGGAAACGCGAATTGGGGATTGAGGAATCGGGAGGGTCAGTGATATTTATTGAGGTGGTTTTGATTTGGGTGGAATTGGTTAAATTTCCTAAAATTAACGTTGGAAGTCCAAGGCTTTGGGAAAACGTACGAAGATTAGGGTTTTGGGGTGTGAAATTGGGAGGCATGTCGCCTGTCGGAAACATCCATTAAAGCAAATATAGAGAGAACTGGAAGCAGGGACCAAGCAAAAGGAGGGGTGGAGAAGAAATAGTGAGAGAGCCTCTGTGATTTTCACACGTGTCATGGGCGAGAGGTTTTTGGGGGATAATGATGATGGTACGATGAAACCAAATTCATATGATAAATGGGCTTTAGACCAATTTTCTTATGTAGTCTTATGTATTGAGGTTTAGACCAATGCATGTTATGGACTAATACGAATTTCGGCTTAGAATTATTATTTTTTAAATAATAATAATAGATTACACGTCATTGCCGCTACTCGGAAAATATTGATGATTGTGCCCGGTTCTATTTGGTTTCACCTCATTTTGTAAAGCCTTACGAAAAGTTTAATGGCATTAGAGCCACCAGGTTAGATTTGAATTTATCCAATATCGTGAGTTCGAATCTCAAAAAATTAATTTGAGAATGGGACCGTTGATAGCCACTACCCAGACGACAGTGGGCCTGTGGAGCGGGGGTATATTTAGGATTTGATTTCATCTTCCCTTATAAGGCCTTGTGGGGGGCTCAATGAGCATTTAATGTTTATTATTTCTATAATTTAGTTAAATTACTTAACATATAAGAAATTTATGTTAGTATTAGTAAATTTACTTTTTTTTACTTAATTGCATTACTAACTATTAGGATTGAAAATCTAAATTTTTACAATAATATTCAATGAAATATTAAGATATAATATTCATGTCCTTATAATTTTTTAATTCATATTCTTATAAGCCACTTTACACATAAACAACTAACATTAAGCAGTTAATTTTACCAAAAATTCTTAATAAACAGCTGATGTTATCCATTAATCAATTCAGTTGATATAATTCGCAATCAATTAACAGTTAATGCAATACGTTAATTGTCAAACAGGCCTATGTAACGATTTTAAGAAAAGCATACTTTTTGTCCAAGTTTTCATTTTGGTAAATTAGTTTTTTAATCATTAAACAATATAACAATACTTTGTTTGTTTTGATTAAATCAATTCGAATTAATTAGGATAAAGAGACCAATCAATTCAAAATTTTAAAATTAATTTCGAGATAAATTTGGTCCAAACCCAAACCAATAGGCCGAAAGTGGAAGATTTTAGTGAACTACTTGTGCAATTGCAACCTTATAATTAATATTTTAAAAACTAAATTGAAAATTAAAGTTATAAGATATGATAAGATTTTTAAAGTTGAAATGTTCAATTGATAAAAGATTATTATAAAATTAGTACATAATAAGAATGGAATAAAATTAAAATTTTTAAATATGATTAAATAATAATATTGTCCTTATTCATATAAGAAATTTAAGTTTAATTAAAAATAAAAAATATTAAATAAAAATTAATAAAAATTGATTAGATTATGAAAATCAGTTAATTAATTAATAAAATCGCCAATTTTAATAACAAGAATTATTAAGATAAATTAGAACCAAATTGAAAAATAAACTGAATCAATAGTTGAACCGATAAACCTGATTTGATTTTTTAATTATTACTTATAATAAATTATTTTCTTTGCTCCAATTGAAGTTTTTTTTATTATTTTGTATATTTAAATGAATATGATATTTGATGACAATAATTTTTTAATTTATTTTTTGAATAAATAATAATCATTATTTACCCACAATTAAGTAGGGAATTTTTAAATCAATATATATTAAATAAATTTTCAAATATACGTAATAATTATTTTAAGCTAGAATATTTAGTAGATTAACTTTACTAATTCAAATGAAATGACATATTTGGTTCAAGTAATTATTCAAGTCTTTGAAATAACGATGCAATTATAATCTGTAGTTACAAAAGGAATGATTGATGTGCAAGAAAATTGCCATCAACAACCAGCCAACCATCCTGCAGTCGCAACGCCATCATTAGGGGAAAGGCCGATCGTAGAGTACCTTCTCTTGCTTTCACCTCCGACGCAGAGAGATTGGACGTCGGGTAACCTATTAACCAATAAAAAGGCAATAAGAAAGAGAGGGATAAGGATCGATGAATCTCGCTACTGCCGTACGCTTGAAGCGACTGAAGGGCTAGGCCCTCACATGGCAAGTCGATAAGTACAAATTTCAGAGCCAGGTTTCTTTGTGTATTTTACTCTATATTCATTTTATCTCGTCAATTTCAATCATTTATTACGTAAATTTTACATAAATTTTATATAAATAAATAATTAAAATTTATGGAATATAATAAAATAAACAAAATACCTCGTCCTCAAATTCTATGCTTTTGTCATACTTATGCACCAAAGTCCAACTTGTTGGATTTTTTATTTTATTTATTTTATTGAAATGTTAAGTCAAGTTCTGTAAAATAGTAAAAGAAAAAGTTCGGACTCGAGCTGAAGTCAACAAATTAGGTTTAGGTTAATAGGATCTCGAGCCTAGCTTTTTGTAACTTGATAATATAAAACGATATTGTTTTATCTGTTTAGAAAATTTTTTGACCAAACTTGATCTGATTTATTGTCATTTTTAAAGATAACTTATTATATTTATGTTTTTAAAAAAGATTTAATAAAATTGACTATCGTACTCATTGATAATACGAGGATTCCTTTTAGAACATTGAATAAAATTTCATGATAAGTATCTAGCTCAGTCTACATCATAAAAGGAATTTAGTTGAATTGAACATGTTGTAAGGAAATATATGCCTTATCTTATAATTTGCTTAACATATCATAGGACACGATGGGTTGTTTTCAATTGTGTCACTCGTGGTTTGTGTGTAAAGTAACTTAAAACATGAACTACGTATAAGTCAAGTTACTTGATATTCAAATAAAATAATCGACTAATAAGTGTTTGGTATGAAGGTAAGTCATCAATGTTCCATGAAAAATGACATACATCTTCAAGAATCTTAAGAGCATACTCTCATTTTGAAAGAGCAATATCTTTATACTACGCAACTTCAACACCTAAAAAATATTTCAAATTATCCTAGATTTTTTTTATTTGAATCACCTTTTCTAAAATAATTTGGTGCCTTAAATGTCTTATAAGTTGTTTCCTTTTAGAATCACACTTTTACATAAATTAGAAGAGTAACAGATGTATGATCATATGATCGAACGAAAATGGAATAATCTGCGTTTGATTGCTTAAAATTGACTTCTTTGAGAGCAAATGAAAGTTTAATGAACCAATAATATGATATTTGTTTTAGAATATACAATGATTTGTTAAGTTTGCAAACTCATGTCTACCCTTTCATCCAAAACTAGGAGGTAAAGTCATGTAAACATCTTCATTTAAGCTCCCTACATAGGAACACATTATTGGCATCAAGTTGGCAAAGATGTGAAGTTAGGGCAAGGGGTAGACATACTGTTATAAGTTTTGCAATAGGAGTAAATGTCTCTTAGTAATCTAAACATTTTATTTGGTTGCATTTCTTGATAACCAACATGGATTTTTAACGTCCAACTATCTCATTTAAGTAGAGATTTGTCCTGAAGACTCGTTTATATCTAATTACTTTATTACTAATATGTAATTATTGTAGGGATTATGTATCATTTGCCTTAAGAGCATCAAGTTCTTGTCGTATCACAAATTGTATGTGCAAAACAAGTTGAATTTTTTTTTCCTGAAATATAAACAATAAAAGCATGTTGTTTAGGAGAAAATCTATAATAAAAGAGGACAAATGATAAACGATGTGAATACAAATATCCATAACCAAAATTAAGTTAGATGATAGGATAAGTTATAAAAATGGAGGATTTTGACTTTTAATGCGTCAAGTAAATTCATGTACAATGAGTAAAATCATCAACAATAGTAAGAACATATTGTACTTATATAATGGAAAGAATATAGTAACCTCTCCAAATATTAACATGAATCAATTCAAAAGGTGTTTAGTGCAAATAAAACTTAAAGAAAAGGATAACAGTTTGCCTTTGAACTAAAAAGTGAATAAAAAGTTTTATATGACAAATGACCAAGATGTTGATACCAATATTTTAGGTAACAAGAAGTTATATGATAATTACATTGCACCTAATTCTTTGGAGATTTCAAGATAATAGAATCATCTTCGCTTGATTTCCATTCCAATCATCTTCCATGATTGTTGGTCCTACAACATATAAATATTATGACTAAAAGTGGCCAACTAATTGAAAATTTGAAAAAACTTATTAATGAAATTTAAGTTTACTTTAAAAGGTATAGAATACTTAGTATATCATGTAAAACAAAGCCATCAAAAGTAATGTTACATATATGTGTGACATTAGCAAGCTCCATTTGCTCTTTTGATACCTCACAAAGAACTAGATGCCAAGTGTTTGCCACATAAGCAAAGGAACGAATACCATTGCATACCGGTCGGAAAACGGAACGGTATTCATTCCGTCGGTATCGGTATTTTTCGTTTGGTACCAATCGGTGTTTTTCGTTCGGTACCAGTCTGGAGGTACAATACCGGCACATATCGGCCGGTATCGTAAATTTCGGAAAAGTGGAAGACCAATTTGCAAATTTTTAAAACTTAACCCTAAAAAATCACCCCCCCGACTCTGCACTCTCACTCTCACCTCTCGCCATCGCTGCTGCCGTTCCACCCTCTCTATGTCTTCTCCACTCCGCTGTCTCTATCTCTCCTCCTTCCCTCATCCTCCTCGGCTCCTACCTTGGTGTTCCCCGAAGACGTCACTGTCTTTAACCTTCCTCCACGGTGACCCAAAGATGCCACCGCTACACCGCACCATATCGTCGCCAACTGCCCCTGAACGTCTGAAGGAGGAGAGAAGGTTACAGCTCGGGCACATCTACACGGGAAGCCATCGGACGCCGAATACCCGTCACCCAACCCGAAGACTCGAAGCAAGTCAATTATTTTTGGGTGTATTTTTTTGTTCTGTTTTCGAATTTTTCAAGCTTAATTGCATTTTTTATTTTGTTGGATTAGAATTGGATGATGGATTTATGAATTGGATGGATGATGGATTTGGGAATTGGCTGGATGATGAAAGTTAGTTTTTCTAATGTGCAATTTGTGTGTATCTGAATTGGTTGGATATTGGAATTGAATTGTTGAGTGCTCACGATTTTGTTTTGTAATTTGTGATCTAAATATTGGAAATGGAATTATATCAGTCACGGTGATGATTGATGAATGAGCTATTTCACTTGTTTGGCTGTTCTATTTGGTTATACAGAATAAAGATTGGTTGCTCTGTTTGGTTATAAAGAATCAGAAATTTATGATTTGTTTTTGGAAGAATGAAAATTATGAAATGCACAACCTTATTGAAAATTGATTCTGAAACTTAGAAAGTTGAAGTTGGAAACAACTTAAATTTAAAACATACATAAACTGATAATATTAAAGTTATTAAAGTTGTAAAATTGTAAAAACTTAAATCATTAATTGACAATTAATGTTGTATGTTGTAACTTGTAACTTGTAAGCTGTAAATCAAAAATTGTACCTTATTTTTAATATTTGGGTATTGACTTAAGGTAAATAATTAGTTGAGTATAAAATTATACAATTGGAAATTAATAATAATTTGGTTCTAGTTAATGATAGTATTTGCCTAATTGGGTATTAGTTTTGGGTAAATAATTAATTGAGTATAAAATATGTTGAACTTTAATTATTTGGTAATATATATGTATGGGTGGGGTATCATAAATATTTATAATAGATAATATGTGAAAATAGTGATGTAATAAATGTATCCCAAAAAGAACTTTTTTGTTTTCAATTTGTGAATATGTTGTTATTGTAGGTTCTAATCATTTATACTCAGACTTATTAATAAATATTAAAAATTGTAAAAGTAACTTATATATTTAAAAACGAAATATAGAATGGTGTATATAATATTATGGTTTGTTAGAAATGAAAAGAAGATTCAAAGCTTTAAATAAGAAAAAAAATTACAAATAAGTTATATCCTTTAACTTGATCGGTTGATCCTCATGTTATGAATATATCTTCTAACTTGATCATCATGTTATGAATAGATGTGTACGAACAATTATATAAGATATGTGATTTTTTATTTGGCAATTATGTAAATCATATGATACCCTTCAACTTGATCCTCATGTTAGAAACTTTGGATTGAAATTGTTGAAAATTATTGGAAATGAAAATTATTTTATGAATGTATTGTTGGAAATGGAAATAGAAATTGTTGGAAATGAAAATTGTTTTGTATGATTTGTGGATGTTGAAAATGGAAATTGTTTATGTATGATTTGTGGATGTTGGAAATGGAAATTTTTTATAAATGTATTGTGATTATTGGAAATAGAAATGGAAATTGTTGAAAATTGTTGGAAATAAAAATGAAATTATGTATGATTTATGGATGTTGGAAATAGAAATTGTTTATGTATGATTTGTGGATGTTGAAAATGGAAATTGTTTTATGAATATATTGTTATTATTGGAAATGGAAATGGAAATTGTCAAAAATTGTTGGAAATTTGTTGAAAATGGAAATGAAATTATGTATGATTTGTGGATGTTGGAAATGGAAAATGTTTATGCATGATTTGTGGATGTTAGAAATGGAAATAGTTTTATGAACGTATTGTGATTATTAGAAATGAAAATGAAAATTCTTGGAAATGAAAATGAAATTATGTATGATTTGTGGATGTTGGAAATAGAAATTGTTAAAAATTGTTAGAAATGGAAATGAATTATGTATGATTTATGGATGTTAGAAATGGAAATTGTTGAAAATTATTGGAAATGGAAATTGATTATGCAAGTTTTGTGATTGTTGGAAATAGAAATTGTTTTGTGAATGTTTTGTGATTAATGGAAATGGAAACTGTTGAAAATTTGCTGGGAATGAAAATTGTTTATGTATGATTTGTAGATGTTGGAAATGGAAATTGTTTATGCATGTTTTGTGATTGTTGGAAATAGGAAGTGTTTATATATGCTTTGTGTAATTATATATGTTGAATGTTTTGAATTGTTATCTTTTGACTTATAGTGAATTGTGTTCTATGAAATTGAATTATGTGTAATGTAATCTTACAAAATAAATTATATTATATAAGATAGATATGCATATTGTGTACTGAAATAATGACTTATTTATTTTTATGTGATATTTATTTTGATATATACATTCATTTATTTTTACAGATAAATGGAAGAAAGTTCATGTACTCCTGATCAACCCACTTCAGGAAGATACAATGATCCAACTTGGGCTCATATTATATTGGTTCCCGGTATGAAGAACCATACTATTTGCTTGTTTTATAGCAAGCATTTGAAAGGTGGAGGAATCACCCGATTAAAAAAAACATTTAGCTGGCATATGTGGAACTTTATAAAAAAGTAAGTCATGATATGAATTGGCAGATGAAAACATTGCTTGATGAATATCAATATGAGAGAGGTAGAAGGGAAAGTTGAATTTTGAAATTGGTAGTAGAAGTTCGT
This sequence comes from Erythroxylum tenue, assembly GCA_027568955.1. NCBI lineage: Eukaryota > Viridiplantae > Streptophyta > Magnoliopsida > Malpighiales > Erythroxylaceae > Erythroxylum > Erythroxylum tenue. Next base: position 21,204,507 of record JAOSBM010000009.1, on the reverse strand, counting down.
TTTCTAATTTTCGTGGTGATTTTGGAAATGTTGAAAGTGGAAGTGGTAACGGTAGTGGTGGTAGTGGTACTGGTAGTGTTCCATCTCAGGCCTAAGAAGAAGTACCTGAATCTGATGTGAGGAAGAGAAGAAGGCAAGTGACTAGTTTCTTTGCACCACAAACAACTCCTGAAGCTCAACCTTCAATTTGTAGTGCAATGTAATCAAGAGATGCGACTCACAATATCAATATGACAGTAGCTAGATGGTGGTATGATACAGGTTTGTCATTCATTGCTTCTCAGTCTTATTATTATCAACCTATGATGGATGCAATAGCCCCTTATTGGTCCACAATACAAAGGTCCTTCGATTGATGAATGAAGAGGTAAATTTTTGAGTTGTGTTGTTTCTAAAATTAGAAGTTATTTGGCTGAAAGAAGAGCGAATTGGGATACTTATGGATGTCCAATCATGAGTGATGGTTGGACAAATAGGAGACAAGAGCCTATTATAAAATTTTTGGTTCATTCTTCAAATGGCTCTATGTTTTTGAAATCTATTGATACATCTGGCCTTATTAGAAATACTGAGACTTTGTGTGCGATATTTGATAAAGTTGTGAATGATGTAGGGCCGGAAAATATTGTTCAGTTTATTACTGACAATGATTCCACTTATAAAGTGGCAGGAAAAATGTTACAGAATGCATATAATTCTTTTTTGGACTCCTTGTATTGCATATTGCATTGACCTAATGTTAGAGAATATAGGGGATCCTAGGTATTTCCTGTTATTGACGAGACTATGTATAAAGCTAAAAAGGTGACAAAGTTTATTTATAATCGTGCATATGCATTGAATTTAATGAGAAAGGAATTTACCAATGGTAGAAATTTGTATCGTCCTGCTGTGACAAAATTTGCGACAAATTTCTTGTCACTTCAGTCTTTGTTTCGATGAAGAAAGAGTTAAGACAAATGTTTATAAGTGATAAGTGGATTACATCTCAGCATGCTAGGTCTAATGCTGGAGTGGAGGTTTATAATATTATACTGGAAGATAGAGAATTTTGGTCTCAATATCAATTTGTTATCCGAGTTTGTAAGCCTTGGGTGAGGGTGCTTCGCTTAGCTGATAGTGAAGAAAAGCCAACAATGGGTTATATTTTTTATGCCATAGAGAGAGCGACGGAAGCAATCAAAGCCAATCTGAAACATAGGCCTTATTTATACACACCATATCTTTCAATCATTAATGAGAGAAAGGAAAGACAGCTTTCTTCTCCATTGTTTACAGCTGGGGCATTTTTGAATCCTAGTATCTATTTTAGACTGGGTTTTACTAAGCAAGTTGAAGTGAATAGAGGAATGCTTTTAACTATTACAACAATTGTTAGCATCGACGTGATGCAAGATCTTTTAAGCTCACAAATGGAGCTTTACAAGTTGTCTTCTGGGGAATTTGGAATGTCGATTGCTATTCGACAAAGAGGAAAACTTTCTCCAGGTATTAGTTATTTCCTTTTTCTTATTTATTGAAAATTAATTATCACTTTATTTTGTTTATAATACTACTTTTGTTATCTTATAACTTACAACTCTTGGTGGGATCAATTTGGAAACGGTGTTCCATAATTGAAAAGGTTTGCAATTCGGATTTTAAGTCAATGTGTGAGTGCAACAGGTTGTGAACGAAATTGAAGCACATTTGAATTTATCCACTCAAAGAAAAGGAATAGATTGGAGCATAAGAGGTTGAATGACTTTGTAACAGCCTAGACCACCGGTCGATAGATATTGTCCACTTTGGGCTCCATGCCCCTCACTGTTTTGCTCTTCCTACCATTGGAAAAACGCGTCATATAGGGGAGAGGTATCCATATCCTCTCTTTAACCGATGTGTGATCACACACTCTCCACCCCTCTTAGGACCCAACCCTCTTTAAGGCCCAGTCTAGCTGGCACATTGTGTCGGATACCGGCTCTGATATCATTTGTAACAGCTCAGACGATCCTCCCACAGATATTGTCCGCTTTGGGCTCCAAGCCCCTCACGTTTTTATGAAAACTTGATGGATTCTTACCAAGTGTTAGAGAAAGTCAAAGGCAGTGAATTGGTGCAAAAGCAGTTAGCACTTCTGTGACTTGTTTTCAACTCCTTTTTAATTCCCTCTATATGTGCTTTAAACAAATTTGAGCATCTCTGTAAGATTATTATTCTTTTTTACACTCTTTTTTTTATTTGAATATTGAGCATAGGCACCATTATATTGTTCATTTTAAATTGAGGTTGAGGGAGTAGCTTTGTAGTTGGCCTTCCCTCCTCAAGACCAAGTGGGTTTGGGTTCAGATCTTCACTTGGATGGGTTGGGGTTTAGGAAAGGGCCTTATTGTGTAACTAAAATAGCTTTTCAATTTAACAAAAAAGGTTGATCATCTACCCATACTTATTCAAAGAAGAGCATCTTTAGTTCATTGCACTTGTTACTGATTTGCTGATTTTGATT
>JAOSBM010000009.1:21159195-21189916 GCA_027568955.1 Erythroxylum tenue | reverse complement strand
GGTCATTGTATATGAATGGGAGGTTGCCTACTTGCAAATGGATCGTGGATACGTGGACCTGGGCTTGGGCCTAGAATAGCCGACCCAACCAAGATCCATTATATATAATTAATTTTAAATTGTTAATTAAATAAATAATATTTAAATTACATTATTTGTAATTTATTATACATGTATTTGTTGATTTACTTCATAAAAATCGAAAGATATTAGTTTCACATTTATATTTATAATTAAATAGATTTTTGAGAGATCAATAAGCACTTTTCTCTACTACAAAACCTTTTTTTAAGAAAATAAGTGTTTGGCTGTAATGTAAAAAAATATTTTTTTAATATATATGACTTTTTTGGCAATCAAAATATAGCTTTTTAAGAAGCTCAAATTTGGACCTTGTAAAAAAAACGTCTTTTTGAGTATATTTTTCAGATCAATTAATGAGTCTATTTTTAGTCTCTTTTGTCCTTATGTTTTACACATAATTCTCACAATACTCACAAACTCATCGTCACTTTTATTACAATAAAATGCATAATTTATTATGTATTTAACTATTTACTCAACTTGAATATTTATTTTAGGATTTATATAATATTATTTGGATTTTTATATGTTTTAGTATTTATATTTTATATTAATTTTACTTATGTTATAATCTATATAAAAGATTTGGTTAGATGTATTTTTGTTTAAGTTTCATATGGTTTAAAATTATATAATAATTAATACATTGTACTTTGCATATTGTTTAATATACTTTAAATAAAATTTATATGCATAAATAGTTTTTATTACAAAATGAAATATATTTAAAATTAAAAGTGCTTTTTATTTTTATGTTGTCAAACAGTCTACTACATGAAACTCTTTCAAAAAAAGCTCTTTTTTAGATAACAGCCAAACAATCAACCGACTTCTTAGAAAAAATTATCTTAGAAAAAGATCTACAGAAAAAAAACTCTACTAGTATAAGCCAAACCAAACAGAGGCTTAGAAGAATGTTTTTATGAGAATTTCACATTCTAATCATTGGCTTTAATTAGTCCATTGTATCATTTTTTATAGTTTAAAATAAGGGCTAAGATATGTTTTGGAGTAACTGGTAAAAGTTGTTTTTTTGTGATCACAAGGTTATAGGCTCGAATCACGAAAATAATCTCTTTATAAAAATTACATAGGAAAAGTTGAGTACATTAGGATATGGATAAATGATTTCGCATAGAGAGATCTTTCTCATTCTTGTAAGTTTCTTGGAAATTTTTTCTTAAGTTTTATGTTTTGTATTTAGCCTAAATATTTAATAAGTAGTGCTTTTCTCTTAATTATTTAGTTTATTTTTTACTTAGCCTAAATATATTCTTTATAATGATTTATTTTATTTATTTACTTACTTGACTTCTTTTTTGTTTATATATACATTTACTTATTGTATTTCCTACTAATAACTTTTTATTAGTTAAAAGTAAAATTGTTTATTATTAGATCTTATTATATCTAAAATTGGTGAACTTTCTTTTGATGGTGTAGATAAGATTTAATGAAACGGACGCGAGGATAAGATTCCATGCAGAACAACGACTAGAATTGTACGTTGCTTATTGCAACTTGTATCTCTCATGCTTATTTAATTTATATATTTATATCAACCTCACATAAATATATGGATAAGATTTAACGAAACAGAAGTGAGGATAAGATTTCGTGCGGAACAACGACTAGAATTGTAGGTTGCTTATTGCAACTTGTATCTCTCATGCTTATCTAATTTATATATTTATATCAACCTCACATAAATATATGGATAAGATTTAATGAAACAGAAGTGAGGATAAGATTTCGTGCGGAACAACGACTAGAATTGTACGTTGCTTATTGCAACTTGTATCTCTCATGCTTATTCCAAAGTTAAGAATCGCTATACGTACATTCCATCTTTCTAGGTTTTGAAACCATTTTGTCTGAGGCTAGAAAAAATCTAGCGCACAGCCAGCCCGTGGGTATGTGGGTGGTGATGTCGATATGGCAATGTTCGCCAGGGACTAGAAAAAGTCTAGCGCACAACTAGCCTGTCGGTGTCTGGGCTGCGAAGCGTGGTAGAATATTACGATCTAATTGTCTCATATCAGTAATAAAAGAGACTGATGTAAGGTTTATAGGTTTTTGAGCTCTCCTAACCTTTAAACTAGCTTTTAGAGTTGATTCTTATATAAGACTTTTGACACTTTGTTCTTGTTAGGAGGTTTTAATCTCGTGTTAATAATTTAATTTATCTATTTATATATGTCTTATATAAATATGTGGTTAAGATTTAATGAAACGAATAGACAGATATGATTCCATGCATGCAGAACAGGGATTAGATTTGTGCGTTGCTTATTGCAACTTGTATCTCTCGTACTTATCCCAAGTTAAAGAATTGCTGTCCGTACATTCCATTTTTAAGGTTCTGAAATCATTTCATACTCTCTTTTTTTTCTCGTCTTATCGTTTCACAAGTGCGTTTGGGACGTCCTTTGGAACTTGAGCCGTTTAAATTAATTGACTATTTTTTAGCTGTCGTCATTGGAGAAATACTTGGGTAGAATCGAAAGGTCGATGTATGGTTTGGAGATACGTGCAAGCAATATCTATTACCCAAGACTTTGTTTCCTACTTTCCAGTTCTTCTTAGACAAAAGAGAGCAGTTTCGAAAGATAAAGACTTCCTTTCGTAGCAGTTCACATCAGCAATCGGATGCTAATTATATATATATATATATATTGTTATTGTGAAGCTTTTAAAGTGTAATCATTAATCATCACTCGTCTCTATCTATTTATATTAAACTTGTTAAGTCTTAAGTAAATAATAATTAGGATTAATCACATTGCCTAATGATAATATATTACTATTCTTTAAGTTCCCTATGATTTGTAATCATACCGGAGAGTGATTTGATCGATATTTTAAAAACGAAACCGATTCGAACACTCTAATAACGAAAATTTTGAAATGTCCAATTTTTCGATTCAGTTTATAATTTATTAGTTTAAAAAATTTTATTTTTATAAACCAACATAAACCAAGTAATTTTATTTAACAGTCTCTTTTTCAATTAAACTTTAATTATTTTATAACTATATGAATTTTTTAAAATCTTTGATGGATTTTATGACGGTTTGATACTGATTGAATCTTTTAAACTTTAAACCTACTATCTAACCAATTTAACTTCTGATATGGTTATGAGAACATTAGATTTGATAATTAATTAAATAAACTCTATTTTAACTACTTATTCATAATTATTTGTATTATAAATTGACCAACAATCATAATTTAATTTATTATAACCTAAAAAAGAGTTTATTTGATTATTTATCAAATTTTCCATATTAAGACTTAAACTAAATGATTAAGAAAATGAGAAAGACCCACAACTCCTATCTGTGTGTTTTTGGAATAGGTTCCCTTTTGACAGCTAAGTGGAAAAGATCAATTTTGGGATGGATTTCTCAATAATGGAAGAATATTTTCATTTTGAAAACAACTACTCAACTAGTTAGAAATTTAGAAGTAAGACTACGTACTATTGAATCTCCCCAAACTCTACGTGTTAGTGAAATTTTTACTGAATGTTGTTGTTGAAAGAATATTTTCAGTTAAACACATAAAATTTAATGTTGCTTTATTAAAAAAATATTTATTACTTTTTGTTGAATGTGTATTGAACAAATCATAGAATACATATAATAAAAAATTATAAATTAATGAGATAACACTTTTAAAAGTGTCAAATCTTTTAAAAAAAATTCAATCTAATGCCAAATTTTCTAAAATTATCAATTTCAAATTTTTTATAAATTAGGTTAAAACATCATTTTTACGAATGAGAATAATAGACGGACATTTACGTGTCATTTAGTAACTATGTCATATCGGTAAAAAACAACCTTTAATAATTTTATTTATACTGTTCTAAAAATTAGTTATTAAACTGAAATTTTAATTAAAAAATTGATATTAAATTAAAAAAAATTCAAAAGATTAAACACTTTTAAATGCAATATCTCTAAATTATTTATTCTAGTGAATTATTTTTAAAGTTAATAATATATAATATATTCCAACTAAGCATATGTCCAAGTTAGTCTTAAGCGAGTTCCAGATATTGTTGCTGACTCAAAAATCGTACGTAATGTTGTTTCCAACCAGTTTATCAAACCGTAGGGGATTAATAATGTTGTTTATGTTCTTTTTGGTTGTTACGTCTGATCAAGGAATTCTTAAACCAGAACATGATATGTTCGATGATGATAACCACGCGCAGTATCACAACTAACTTCTCTACAGTTAGATTACATTACAGTCAACCAAATGAACTCTCTTTGACCTGCTAATTAAGAGACTATGATCATGTGCCGAAGCATATGGAATCTCCAATTGGTAAAAGTCGTGGGCATGTATCATACCATCATAAGTAGGTAGTTTCAAGAACTGGGTCAGACTCGGATATAGTTGATCGACCGCAATTTAGACTCGGAACTGTGTTACATGTTTTTAAGACAGACTTAGCTCGTCAATGGCTCCAATTTACTTGTTTCCCGTGAGACTTGAAGACCTATGAAACTCAGACTCTGGTAGTCAGATATTATACAGGAATGCAAAATCTTTAAAACGGGTCATTCTCGTATGATAATTTGAGCTTAACTCTACCCTAAAGGACATTTTGAAGGAGAGTTTTGTCATAACAGGACTAGACGTATGATGGACATATCGAATAAAAGACTATAACAAGCTGGACATCGCCACAAACTATTGACACAAGTTTAGTCTTTGATATGATGATAAATTTGAGCTTAACTTCACCTAAAAAAAGTACCTTAAAAGTGGACGTTTGTCGTACATTTACAAATTATTTTAATATTCTTTACTTGGTTTTTTTTTAATGTAGAGATTGGTTTTTTTAAAATAAAAAATCTTGGTTCATTCTCTTATTTAAGTGGGCAAACATGGGTTTTTGTTTTAGAATAAAAGGTTGTATCAAGAACCGTAAACGTTGCTTTTAAATAGTCTCTACGCTCGAGTTCAGAGTTTCTGTCCAATATTATGATGTCTTATTGTGTCTCATGGAATCTTAGCCATTTATTTATGTGGGTCTCGCATGAATCTCACGTGAGTCTCGCAAAATAAACGGCTCGAATTCTATAAAATAGAATAAGACAGAGTAATATTGGACAAAGTATCTTGTCTCCCGTGCTCTATGCACAAGAATATTAACTATGTTCCTAATACTAGAACAATATCATAAACTTAATGAAACTTTTTGTTACGTGTAGGGTAAGTTAAAAAGATGAAGTAAGGAACTTTCATTTATCCACTGTAAAATGTCTTAGTCACGTAATCTGTACTGATAAGGTATCGTGGACACGTATCCTAAGAACAAACTTGGTTACATATTGAGATTAAGAGACCTCCATAACTCCAAAACAATACGAACTCATTTGTCATCTCCCGACAATGCTGCATGTGAAGGATCGATGCAAATCGACAACCAACTTTAGACAAAAGATGTTCTTCTTCTCTGTGGGTCAGGGCGGTTTCAGCAGACACTATACGACGAGGACTTTGAAAGCTCCAGGTACAGAATTTTGGTGCAAAATGGTATCACAGTCGAGTTAGTTGCCACTTGTCATGCCAGAGAAATAATTTGAGTATTATATACGTAATATGGGACGATAAAAGTGAAACATAATCATGAAGCGGACATGATGTATTGAAATCGAAAACGAGGATGTTTATTTCTTTGCCTAAAAAAGTACACGTGTAAAGGCCGAGTTTAGATCTTCTGTTTAGTTTTATGATATTTTATTGTGTCCAGTAAATTTCAATCATTTATTTATGCGGATCTCACGTTAATTTTATGTGGGACTTACGTGAGATTCACATAAATTAATAACTGAGATTCACTAGACACAATAAGACATTATAAAATTAGATAGAAGATCTTATTTCGTAAAGCCAAAATGACATGACTCGAGTTCCGGTACTTGATCTTTCCTCAATACTTTCTGCAAGTTCTAGCTATGAGCATGTCATGATTCCATCAACAGATGTCATGTTTATGTTATTATCTGTTTGTTTCATATCACCATACGCCAAACCTAACCAATTAGTATATTCAGAACCAGAGGTGATGTGATTTGTTACTATTAATACAGTGAATCGAGACGAATGTAAAATTATGAGTAAGAGAGGATGTTTTTAACAGTAACTCATACCTACTTATACATCGGTATGAATTAAGTAGGTATCATACTTCCACCAAAATACAAGTTCTTGAAAGTTACTGTTAGGTTGGACAAGTTGGTGACAGAAGAGCAAGAGTATAAGAAATGACCATTAATATCGATTACTTGAATAACAGATGCCACGATACATTTGACTTTGCAAACAACACAGAGTACAGAACAACTTTCTCACACTAACATGGAAACAGCTTCTTCCCACAAAAAACCCTAATCAACGGGAAGAGAAAGACATGACACACAACTACTCCTAACATGACTTGTTTGATAGGTTCTGAAAGGAAGAGAAATTCCGGGAAGTAAACCAGAGTTTCGCTTCCTTGTCTATGGAATGGAACTTGGATGGAATGTTTAAGCTTTGATAATGGGTGGCTATGGAGGTGTTGTCTAGAGAGATGAAAAAACTATTGAAATGGTAATCATGTAGTAACACATCTCTTGCTATGGCGTCTCCTCCAGTACTAAGTATAAACCTAATGAAGAAGTTATATTATATTATATGCAATCTCCTAGAAATTTTCTTGTGCAGATTCGGACAATATTAGGTAGAGTTCTTTGGCAATTATTTGCGTGGCTGAACAGTAACCATTTCTTAGGTCATTGCACGAACAAGAGGGGATTGAGGAACTGGTGAGTGAGGAGACATCATATGCGGCGTTCGGATTCCCTCTTCGAATCTACCTGAAGTGAAACTAATTCTTAGGTTCTTTCTCCATCGTTTGTTTGCTGGTTTGTCTTCTTGCTTTCGCTGAAGAGCAAATGCTTGTATTCTCTGCAATGCAACTTCTACTGTTTCATCATCCATATTGGCGAAGCACACCCTGAACCAACCAGGTTCGCTGCAATGAAAGGAAGATCCTGGAGAGACATTGAGCTTCACGTCATTGATAATCACACGCCATAGCTTCATTTCCCCTTCAGGTGTTGGTTCGTTAAGAAGATGGCGTAAGTCCATCCAAAAATAAAGACCTGCATTGCTCTTCAAGCAACTGATACCCACTTGTTGTAGTGCCTCCGTCATGATCTGGTGCCTTTCCCCCAACCTTTTGGAGCTCTCTGACAGAAAATTTTCGACGAACTCCTCATCAGAAAGCATTGAAGCAAGTAGAAACTGAGTCTGCGAGGACACCAATCCAAAGCTTGACATTTTACGGGCACAGTGCACAACTTCATCATTGTATGAGTAAACAATTCCAACTCTGAAGCCTGGGAAACCCATGTCCTTGGACAAACTATAAACAATGTGAAAGAGATCCTTGTTACACTCCATCTCATCTATAACCTCAGCGATGCTCGTGAAACCAGGGGACCTGAAGATAGTTGCAGCATATATTTCGTCGCAGACAAAGTGAATGTTCCTCTCATTAGTGAACCTGGCAAGGCTCCTCAGGGACTCTTTGTCGGAGATAGTGCCTAGTGGGTTAGACGGGCTTGCCAGGATTAAACCTTTGACATTGATTCCAGATTTCAGGGCTTTGTCGTATGCTGCTTCTAATGCTTCCCTTGTAACCTGGAAATTGTTAGAACTGTCGCATTCAACTGGAATAATCTGAACTCCAGTACGCCACCTCAGGTCTCGATCAAATCTGATTAGAGAAAGAGCACTCATTAGAAGTATTCAAGAGAAATTTACGGAAAATTTCCTTATTCCACAAATATTATTCCGGATTATGCTGTGGTCCTGGAGTTGATTGAAGACAATGAAGATAGAATTAACGAAGAAAACTCAAACAAGCAAATGAGGAATCATCCTCGTGGATTTGGAAAACTTGGGTTTGAGATTGAAAATCTTTAAAGCATCCAGCTGTCTACCACAATTTTCTAGTAGCATGGTTCATTAATATAATGGGATGCTTGGAATTTAATAAACCTCGTAGGCCAACCTTAACGTGCGTCTTTGACTTCAGTCGTTGACCCAAATAACTGGAACGATGGCTTTTATAAAAAATTTCGTTGACCCAAGATAGTTAAGAAACACAAAGCTTTCGTTTGACCAAAAATGTCTTATGCAATTTCAAAACCAAAACTTGCTTCTGCATGGACTTGGAACCCCCATGCGTTTTGACCAAAAATGTCTTCTGCAATTTCACAACCAAAACTTTCGTTTCCAACGCCGCTTTTGATGTTATCCTCATAACTAAACTAGCTTTCACACTCGCTCAATTGAAACTAGCTTTGATTAATTGTTCCATGTAACTTGTGAAAATAAGAGTTAAAATGGTATCTATATACCAGGTTTTGGAAGAAGAAGAAGGAGGAGGAGGGGTCCTTACGCTGGATAGTAAGGAGAAGGAACAAGGAAAGCATCTCCAGGATCAGCCAAGCAAAACATGATCGCCTCATTTGCTCCTGTAGCTCCACCACCCATCACTACTCGTTCTGGATCAAATGTTACCTTTCCGTTTCTGACTCTTCCCATAAACTTGGCAATCGCCTGAATTGCATAAACACAGAACACGTATGAATTATTATTTTTTAAGATGCTACATAAATAAAGGAAGTAATAGCCAAGCATTTGTAGATACCTGTCTAAACTCTGGCAAGCCATGATAATCCTGGAAGTTGGCGATATCCTTGAATCTATTTACTCCTTCAAGAGTGCAGATAGATGCAGATGGGTTTCTCTTGATCCAATCTTCAATCAGATCGAAAGAAAGCTGCATGCAGATACATAAACATGGTTTTAAGAAAAGAACATCAACTAAGATAATAACAATATAGTAACAACTTCCAAATATCTCTAAAACAAACCTGGTTCTCTGCGAGACCCATCTGAATAACTCCGTCAGGATTCTTAGTAGGGTGAAACGGGTTCTTGTCATATGCCTTCCAACCATCGAAATACGGAGAGTTCTCTCCGTGTCCTTGGTTCGTGGCAATCCTGGACAAAACTGAGCGTGTACTCTTCATTTTTTTTTCCTTTTTTCCTCTCTTCCTTTCAAGTGAAGTCAAGCGAATAGAAACCGAACGACAATCAAGTTCAACTCAACTTAAAACGTTAAAGAGTTGTCTGGCTATAAAGTGAGGGACAAGAGTGAAGGATCATTCCCTTTTTATAGAGTGAAGTAGTACTGCACAGGGGACCAAGATAGAAAAGTCCGTTTCAAACTTTGAAAATGTTGGAAAACCGACTTCCATGAAATTGGAGTTCGATAGATATTGCATTTCTCGGTGATGATAATAGTGTCATTTTTCAGAGTCAAGCGTAATGGCTTGCGTGTTCTCCACACGGACAAGGGCTTAAACACGTGTGGAAGACAAGAACACCCAAAAAAAGTAAAAACAGAATAAAAAGAGGGTGTCTGTTTCCTCTTCAAGATGGCTTCTCTTCTTCTTGATTTTCCATTTTGTCAATTGTAATTAATGGCGTGAAATCAATGACTTGGAATATCAAACCCATACCTAGTTGTTATGGTTAGGTGTAAATTCCTTGACTCGCGAACTAATGGTCAGGAACCTGAACTTCAGGTACTATGGTCGAAGTTTCCTTGGAGATATCCACATGGTGTCTGAAAGACCACAGGTGTTGTGTTATTCCCAGTTCCCAGTCCAACTTCCTTTTGGCCGGTTCCTTGGGACAAACGTGACCAACCTGTGCAGGGTGTGTATGACTTCAAAATGAAACCATAACGAGTCCAGATTTTTTGTTCAATATTATAGTGTCTTATTGTATCCAGTAAATTTCAGTTATTTATTTATATAGATCCCGCATAAGTTCCACGTGGATCCAGTAAAATAAATGGTTGAGATTCTATGAGACAGAATAAAACAGAGTGATATTGGACAGAAGATTTGAACTCCTACGTAATATATATGATTCATGATAATATAAATGTGAATATATAGGTAATGTGATAAATTATTTTTTATTAAATGTGTTCTAATTTTTGTTTTATAGCACTACATATCACGACTTTATAAAAATTATATATTATTATATATTATTTCTTTTATTTATTTATTTATTTCTATTTTCATTTATTCACGTTCGTTTTGAAACAATTTCTCTAATAGTTAAGAGTAAGACTGCGTACTATTAAGCATCTCCAGACCTCGAGTTTTAGTCTGATTCCTACTAGATATTGTTGTTATTATTTGTATATTATAATATATTGTGTTAACATTCTTAATGATTTACTCAAAAAAAAACATTGTTAATGATAAAACTTAACTTCATAATATTTTTTGGCATGTCTTATAAAACTTAGTGATATTTGAACTTTTTATATTTGAATGGATATTCTTTTCAATTTTTTTTATATGAGTTATTTAAAAACAATCTCTCCGATAAAGTTGTGCACTATAAGACTTCACTAAACTTTGCATATCAACGGGATTTCTACTATATTGTTGTACCGTTATTTCTTTGCAATATTAAAAAAATTGTAATATATTTTTAAAATTTTCGTACATGGGACATTAAATTATTTTAAATTGTAATGTAAATTTTTAAGTCAACTTATAGGTATTCAATTTCTTTGAAATGTTATTGTTTCTTAAATTATATTTATCATGTTTAGATATATCATACCACGTTGCTATTTCCACAAAAGACCCGCACCCAGGCTTCATAGCTTTGGGTTCGCTATCCCGATCATGATTTTCCTACGTTTAGAATGAAGAATCCTTCCTTTTTTAGCCGGTTGTGGGCGAGGAGGCATTCGAACTCCCGACACCGTAGTTCGTAGCTATATATTAAATTACTAATTAAATAGGAATAGAACAAAAGTTAAGAGTAATTTGCATAAACGAATAGCCCATAACTTTTATGATCTTATTACAGTCACTCTTAAATGAATGATGTATTCGAAAAATTTATAAATTAATACTAATTTATTTACCGCAACTATATGAATCAGCTCGTCGATGTTCTGGTAAGCGTGTATGACGTATACGATTACGAGGTGTCCTCATTTTTCTTCTTCTTCTTATGATTTTTGTATCGGGTTTTTGCATAAAACATGTGCAAGTCGTTTTTGCCGCTTAGGCAATGTAAAATGAGCAATTTGGGAGTGAAACGGCACCAAGAGGTTTAGCCTCAACGACCTTCGAACTACGTCATTTTATACGCGTGGCCCGTCGGGACACATGCGCGTTCCCATGAATTGTCCGTACTTATCAATTGTATGCTTTGCCAACAATTAAAATTTAGTTAATTATTAATACAATTTTAAATTTTTGTCAATTTTTAATTATAGTTTAAATTTTAAAAATTAGTTATAAAATATTCAATTTTTCAATTTTTTTAATTTTTAGCCTAAACTTCAAAAATTGACAATAAAATATTTAAACTTTCAATTTTTTTCATTTCTAGTCGGCGAAAAAACTTTCAATTTTTTTAATTTTAATAAAAAACTTTTAATTTTTTTAAACACTAAAATCGGGTTAGAATTGAAAAAAATTGAAAGTTTAAACATTTGATTGCTACTTTTTAAAGTTCAGATTATAATTAAAAATTTGACAAAAGCCTAGTCTTTTTGGTAATTAACCTTATATATAAACTATTTGTTTCCCCTTTTAAAATTGAAATGATTCCGATTTATTTGTTTAGTTTTTTATTTAACTTTTCAATTAAATCAATAATTTATTTTTGAACCAGTATTATTATTTTATTCGATCAGATGAAGTTTCGTTGATATATGAGATCTGAGGAGATCTGATAGTACGCAACCTTACCCTTAGTTAATAAAAAGGTTGTTTCTTATTCTTTTATTCAACAAATATAATTTTTGTTTTTAGTTTTTTTATTCATTAATTGTTAAAAAAATTCATATGGTGAGACACAATTTAAAACGCTCTTAAATAAAAAAATCGTACACATGACTAAGTATAATCTCAAAAAAAAAACTACAATCACACAAAATTTTACTCATATTTCTAAAAAAAAAGATAGAAACCAACAACAATAATAACAACACCACTCAATAAGAATCTCGCTAATATGCACCATTTAAAGAGATTCAGTAATATGTAGTTTTATCCTTAAATACTCGAGAAACTCTTCTAAAAAAGACGGAGATTAAAATACCAAAAAATATTGATTAATAAATAAATTAAAAAAGCTAGATGCTTTAATTAATAATTTTAAGTTAATATTTTACTTAATGGTTATAAAAGTTGATTATTTTTTTTCCTTCTAAGTGTTGTTGACTTACTAAATTAGATTACTTAGTCGAAACCCTCTTGTACGCAAACTTGTCATAAAGAGTAGGTCTTTTGCGACAATCAAAGTCTTGATTTGGCTTTCGTCTGTATATATAATAATAGTTTTGCACGCGCATTTTGACATGAAACATGCTTTGCATTCGTCGAGAGTTTCAACACTTTCAAACTTGTCTCAAGGGTTTTAGTAAGAGTGAAACTTCTAAGAAAGAGTGGTAGCTTTTCTCCGATCTATGGAGGAGGAGTAGTGTCCAACTTTACCAATGAAAAAGAAAGGATTAATAATTAAAAAATCTTAAATTTTAATCAACTTTGTCACTCGGTTAAAATCGTATTAAGATATTAATTTGACGTTTTTAGTCCCGTCATTGACTCGAAATTGAAATATTTTAATGCAACTTTTTAAAGTTAAGTTAATATTAAAAAATTGAGTAAAGTTTAGAATTTTATTATAATTTGACGACTTTTTAAAGTTAAGTTATATTAAAAAATTGAGTAAAGTTTATAATTTTATTATAATTTGACTAAGGAAAAAAGTGCTAATAAAATATTTAGAAAAATAACATCTAATTATTGGTTTATCTTATATTCTATTTGACTCTTGAAATAGAAAGGTTTGACCGTTGTATTGTTTAAGATTTACTTGAGTGGCAAGTTCTTTGGTTTTTTCTTTTTCTCTGGCGACTAACTTTGAAAGGATTGTGTTCAAATGTGTCTCAGGAAACTTGTAAACTTCTTCGTTATTAAGTTCAGTCAGAACAGCAGAAAAAAGGCATTGGCCGAAGAGATCAATTTGGAAAAGGTTTGCTCCATAAGTCAATTAAAACTTATCCATTGAAAAAAAAAAAAGGTGAAAGAAAGACTATGATTTTATGGTGCCAATCAAGTTAAAAGATGAAAGCCCTTAAAAGTTAGTAGGAGGAAATGCCTACTTTAGAAAGAGTCATTGCTTTTGCGAGAACAAATCAAACTCTTGAATTACATCAACAACGTCAATACTCTTAAAAGTCGTATTCTTATCAAATCTTTTGTGATTTAGAAAGTGAAATTTCTTTTTGAGAGAGATCTTTAAAGTTTATATTGACCAAATTATATTTTTATCCGTCGAGAGCTTGTAAAGGTTAGTTAAATACTACTAGTTTGGAAGGTTGGAGAATCTTGAAAAATATGTACTCATGAGCTTGGAGAGGCTCATCAAATTACTACTTGAGATTTTAGTGAAATACTTAAGTTGAATACTTGGAGACTGAGCGTAGACTTGGGTTATAAGCCGAACAAGTATAAATCAATTGTGTCATTCCTCTATCTTTTTAAATTTTAAATTTTTGCAATATATTGTTTTTGTTTTCATTTTTGCAAGAGACTTATTCATTTTTATAATAAGTTCCTTCTGTTTTCAACTTGCAAGAGGTTCTTTTCAGTTTTAACATGCGCTTTCTATTTTAAATTGTTTTAACATGATTTATTGTTTAGCAGGCTCTGATCGTCTAACAAGCTACTATTGTTTAACAGGGTTCTATTGTCTGACAGGCTCCTATTGTTTTTAAATTTTAACAGGTTCCTGTCTTCATACAAATTGAAAGTAACTCGTAAAATTCACCCTCCTCTTGTGTGTGTTTGCTTTATCAAAACCTTCATAAAATCGACTAAAAATGAAATAAAATTAAAGAATTTGAAATGATATTGAAAGAGATTGTCCTTAACTACAAGAAAAGTGGAGTTTAGTGACGGAAATTATTAACGAAATTTGTACACATTCTGTCGGTAAGCTTATTTAGCGACGGAATTTACTGACGGAAAAAGGAGTCGGAGATACGATCGTAGGTAAATTTACCGACGAAAATTTTATTCCATTGGTAAAATTTTCGTCTGTAAATTTACTTACGGAAATTTTGTTTGGTCAGTAAATTTACCAAAGGACAAGATTTTTCTGTCAAAAAATTACCAACATATTTGATTATTCTGACAGTAATTACCTACAGTTGTTTTTTTCCGTCGGTAAAATATATAGAAAATTACCGATGGATTTGGTTATTCTGTCGGTAATTACCTACGGTTAATTTTTTATATCGGGAATTTTTGCAAAAAATATTTTTTAAAATTTACTTACAAAATATTCAGTTTCTCTGGAAGCCACCATGGAGAAAACTTTGTTAAATCTCTTTCGACCAATCGCAACACTTATTATATTCTGGTTCTTGTGACAGTTAAGAAAATAAAGAAAGATGTGGCTCCACTATCACCAGGTCCTCGGGGATTGTCAATAGTTGGATACCTTTTATTTCTTGGCCAAGACATTCATCGAGATTGTACAGAATTGGCTAGTATCTATGAACCTATCTACAAGCTTTGCCTCAGTAATAAACTATGTCTTATGGTTAGCTCCCCAAATTTGGTCAGAGAAGTTGTTCGAGACCAAAACAAAATATTTGCGAACCAGAGCTCACCTGTCACTGCTTGGAGAGGAAGGCAAAGAAAATCTCCGTTGGAGTTGAAAATTTCCTTAATTCTATAATATGCACATCTTGTACTTTGCATTTAGCGTTAACCCACTTCCTCTGCTCTTGTCCTTCAGCTTTATTCCTAGGGCTAGCCGAAGGACTTCTCCTTACACAGCTTTGAAGCTTTTTGGCCTTATAGTCAAGCTGTTTTTTTATCTCTAAGCAGGCTTTCATACTAAACTGCCGTAGATGTTTCATAAATAATTATCTATTTTATACTATAATCATATTATAATATAATCTAAGCATATCATATTATACTATAATCTAAGCATAATGCATTACAAAAATATCAACGTAAGTTATATTATATTTCAAATAAAAGAATTGAAATTATGAAATTCATACTAAAAAAGAACTGAAAATAAAGAACTGAAATCGTTTTTCAAAGAACAGACATTTCATCAAATACTTTACATGCATCATAAATTTATCTTAATATCACAACTAAAATCACGTCTTGTCCCTTCTATCACTAACATTTATACCTTAAAGTTGTTTTCCAATCACAAAATACACAAATAAACGAAAGCAATCAAATATTCAAATTAACTTTCATCCAATATACGAAAAAATACATGACAGTAGTTGCAAAAATACCTCCACTGAAGAACGCGATGACAATGGCCGGAGAAGACAACGCCGACAAGCAGAAAAGGAGTCCACAATAGAGAAATCAGAGAGAAGAAAACCGAAGAGGAGACGCAGGAAGAAGGAAGAAAAAGACGCAAGTGGGGGAGGGGGGAAGTCGGGTGAGTTTAAATTTAAAAAGAATTTACCGACGGAAATTTCCGTAGATAAACTCAAAAAAAATTATTCCGCCAATAATTTCCACTTTTTTACCGACGGATATCTTATACCGTCGCTAAATCCTTTACCGACGGGAATCTTATATCGTCGCTAAAGTCCATCGCAAAATTTACCACGATGATTTTCCTCCATATTTAGCGACGGATATTAGGACCGGGATATTTTTCGTCTGTAATTACTAACATTATCATTTCCGTCGGTAAACTTCCGTTGCTAATTTCAATGTCATTACTAACAAGAACTTTTACCATCCCTAAATTCTGTCGCAAATTTTGCAGAGGCGGTTTCCCTCCATTTTTTGACTACGAATATTAAAACCGTCGCTAAACAAAATTTTCCCAGCGATTTTAACGATGAAAAACTCATTTCTGTCGCTAATTGGCAACGGTTTATTTAATGTTGGTAATTTTTTGTCGCTAATTCTTACTTTTCTTGTAATGTAAGCTATCGAATAATTTGCGGTTTAATTAAAAAAATTTGATTAAATAAAAATTAATTGATTATTTTTATTTATAAGAACTTATTAATTAATAAATTGATCAGTTTTTAACAATAAATGTTATTAAACTAAATCAAACCGAAAACTTGAAAAGTCAAACTGAAAAAATTGAACGGTTCAATATTTTAACAGCTGATTCGATCGAACCAGTCGGATTTTGTAATCACTGAATATAAGTATTTTTTGCAATAATTTTGATAAAATAAAATAAATTTTCGTAAAAGGATATATCCAAAATATGTTATTTTTTGATATAATTTTCTTAAAGTCTTGACTCTATTACTTAATTTCAACTAATCCAATCACCCATCAATTACTTAATTTTTTAAAATTATATTTATATGCATGTAAAATATTATTTAATCCACGTTTAAAAAATGAACAATTACATCATCTTTTGGTCATAAATAAATATGAGCACTCATCTAATTAATCAAAGTCGAGATTAATCAGTGGGCTTGCTTGGAGATTACTTAAATTATGGCCTGACTTTCTCCGGATGTTTTACCAACCAACCAAATTGAGTCCTATATTGATTAAAGTCTAGAGGAGTAGGTTTCATAGTCATGTCATGTTATAGGAGAGGCGTTCATACATTGACCATTGAGTGGTATCCATTCCTCGTTACTTGGCATGTTGCCTTTTACAAGTTAATAAAAAATTAAAAACTATTGTATTGAGAAATAATATTAGGTATAAGTGATGGAGCCCGCATGGGTAGTTCTGTTGGTTATTGGAAAGGAAGTTGAGATCAAGGCCTCAGGTTCGAGTCCTGACAGCGGTAGTGTGGGAGCCACATCCTTGTGTATGTTAGGCCACTTTTTGAGAAGCTGATTGAGATCAGACCATGATTTACCCTCTCACTACTCTGTCAGATCAGGGTGTAGGAGTACCTAGAGTGGGTGATTCCACCTTTTGAGATCAAGATATAAGTGATGGAGGTGAATATAGTATCTTTTCTCGTTTTGATTGTCTTACTTTAAAAAATATCACTTGTATTTTTATGATATTATTTAATTATCGAATAAGTATCTTCATTATAATTTATTAATTTTATTTATTATTTAAAATAATATTATTAATATTTTTGAATTATAATACAATATTATTATTAGAGAAATGTCAAAAATCCTATGTCAGATAAGTGTGAGTGCATTCAGTTATTTATAATAGTGTGCAAATCTGCCCTCTCAAGCTAGCTTTTGGTAGTGAGTTAGGTCTTTCAACATAGTATCAGAGCTCGTTTGTCTTGATGGTTTTGGGCAGTGCCCGATTCTGTCCCTTTGCCCTATATATCTAGTAGATGTCTAACTCTACTTTGAGCTGAGAGGAGTGTGTCAAGAATCTCATGTCAGACAAGTATGAATGTATTAAGTTATTTATAATAGTGTGCAAACCTCCCCTCTTAAGCTAGCTTTTAGAGGTGAGTTAGGTCTTTCAACAAAATATAAATAATAAATTAAAAAAGATATAAATAATCAACAAAAAATAACAAAAAGAATTGTGAGAAATTTGAAGAAATTTAATTTAATTAACAACAAATTCAATTCACATTTTTTTTCTTTATAAAAAATTGGAGCACTTACATGCGGTGAAAACTTGAAATAAATGTTTTAAAAACCGAATCGAACGTTAAATTAATAAGGCAAAAAATTTAAAGTTTAAAAAGTTCAACAATTAATAAATCATTATAAAATTAGCTAAAAGTTGAATAAAAATAAAGAATTTGAAATATGACTGAAAGAGATTGTCTTTATTCATCGAATAATTTGAAGTTTAATTAAAAAAATAGATTGTTAAATAAAAATTAATTAATTTATTTCAGTTTATAAATTTTTATTAATTTGTAAAATTCACTGACTAATTGGTTTCAATAACAAAAGTTATTACAATAAATTGAATTAAAAATTTAAAATATAATTAAAAATTAACTTATTTAAAAATTTTATCGTTGAATCGGTCGAATCAGTTGAATTTTTTAATTATTGTTTGAAATTATTATCATTGAGCTTTCAGGTTACTACGACGTATACTATGACATATACAAAAAGGCATCGACTTCATTCCAATTGGATTTGAGCTTATCCACTCACAAATCGCCTTTGACTTATTAGCTTTGCAAGACTATGAAGTGTAAACACACCAAAGCATGGGGTTGAAAAGCCGAGAAGAAATAGAATGTGTGAGATGCGACAGCAACAGTCCAGTGGATCGAAGAGGAGGCAAAAGAAATTACGCAGTCTTGTTCTTGTTTTTGTTTTTATTTTATTTTTTTTGTCGAAATTTAACTTAAGTATTTTTTTTTAATAAAAAAAAATGAGCAAAGCTCACAAAAATAAGAAACTACCTAACATATGAGATCCCTATATGTCAACCATGTTGGCGTGCTTTTTGTTGGTCAGCTTCAATAAAACATCCAACCCTTTGGACCCGCTTGTTTTGGGTTTGGTCGGGTGGCATTGTTACCTACCTGCAGAAAGCCATGCCGTCCAACGAGTTTTGTCCCACGACATTAAATTACGTTACACTTCATACACGTTTAACTGGTCACTGGCAACGTAGATTCTTATTGTCATGTGGCAAAACTTGTCTGCTTTAATTCAACTCAAAATTAACAAGTCTTGTGTAAATTTGAGTTTTTTTTTCTATAATTTCAAATTTGAGATCGGATTCAAGCGACGATTATCGGGTTAAATCAAACAATGTAGTTTTATTAATTGAATGAGAAGAGCTCCGTATCGTTTACTTCATAAAACATTACACCAACCGTGTAATCCAATTAAATCATATAACAATTTAATGTCCTTGTGAATAGCGGTGGAAATTCCAAGTATACTTACACGGCTGGTCTCCAAGTTTGAAAGAGTATGGAAGTTGGCACGTAATTCACAACTTAGTCAAAGGAGTAGAGGAATTCTCATGGAGGCCGAGTCTTTGCAAAGGTGTTTAACGTTGAAAATTCAATGCCCGATTCGATTCCACAACAGAGAAAACATTCCATTCCGTTCGATTCGACGACTCAGATTTTAGTAGACGTTGAACAGTAAGCGTATGAATCTTGTTCTTGTAAGAGCGCGTGTTGTTGCAGCATGGATACGTAAGTTGGATGCGGTAGATAGGTATGTAATGCAAGACTGAGCTGGAGGCAGCGCACGTGTTCGAAATAATGCCCAGCCCCCACAGACAAGAAAGGGACGGCTCTGGGACAGTGCAAAACGCTCGTTGAATAGGCTCTTTCATAGCAGTCTCTGTACTCCCCGTCGCTGTGGAAAGTGGGAACCGCGTGGTAACAGATGCTGACGTAATTATTTTTCTCTGAACTTAGTTTAAAATTTAATTAAAAAGGATTTTATTTCAATTACAAGATTCTTTAGGCATTGAACAAGATGAAATTGTTTTATTAAAATGTAATAAAATAATAATAATAATAATATTATTATTAAATATTATTGTTATTATTATTATTATTATTATTATTATTTATATATTCATTTAAAAATAACCTTTCTACTATTTAAGAGTATGATTGCGCAGAGACGTAGCCACTTGGGAGCCGGTGGTGCACTAGGCCCCCAAAACTTATAAAAATTAAATATTTGTTATTTTTAATATATATATATATACACACACATATAATGACGGAGTTATTTTGAACTCAGTGGTGCATTGGACCCCGCAAAATTTAAAAAATTAAATATTTAGACCTTCCTATCTTAAATTTTTAACTCCATCACTGACATCGCATATTATTAGATTTCTTCAAATCTCACATTTTAGTGAAAATTTTACTGACCTGTTGCTGGAATTTATTTATTAGTTTCAAGTCAAGATCAAAACAAACTGCATATAGAGTAATAGAGTGATTTTTTTCAACTTCGGTCCAAATTTAAACTGTATATATATAAACTGTATATATAGTGAAATGAGGCAAGCAAATTGAAGAATTTAACCTTGGAAGTTTGAAGATTTCGAGTAAAAACATGGACGTCTGTGAATGCCCAAAGTCTACAATTCGTGGGCCTTCTATTTCAACGCCTTAAACCTAACCCAAACCTTTTTCCACCACGTTTGTTGATACAAAGCTCTTCTTGAGACTTGAATTTTCGCTGAAGTTGATCGTTAATAATTTTGCATGGCAGTTTTATTTAGGCCTGTTTAAGTAAGATTTTAACTTTCAACAATTTTCGCAGTGTTTACCTCACACATTCGAATAAGTAATGTTACGGAAGTAATAAGAAAATAAAGATAATAAAGAAATAAGAGAGATACGATAAAACGAACCTTTACGTCACTTTCCCTCAAAAGAATACAAATAATAATCTCTCTGAATGAGGAGAACAAAACTCTCGAATGAGCTATATAGGCATTTTAACTTGAAAGTCAAGTTACATTCAGAAGCTAACTGTCTAAGATCGTGTTAAGATCACGTTTATCTTTATCAGATTACATCACGTAGGCCAATTGGATGAGACCCCAATCCAAATAGGACTTTAACTGATAAAATAAAATATACAAGATAACAAAAAGATAAAGTTTACATTCAAATAGGAAACTAATACCTTTATCTTCGAAAATCTCTACTATCTTCAGATGTTGAGTCTCACAACAACTCTAATTCCTAATTGTTGCCACATTATTCAAGATCTCCCAACGATCTCTATCTGCTGATGATACTGTGTGATCTTGCCGAAGCCCATAACACACTGGCCTGATTTAATGCTTCCTAAAACAAGTCTGCTAGTCGTGGTCTATCAAGTTTTTAGCTTGGGTTGAGTCAATCTTCGCAAGGTCTGAGACTCTACAAAAATTAGTACCAAGTCTGATCCCACTTGCCTATGTTTGCCTTCATATTTTCGCACGCCTCTTTCATGCGTGTAATCTAGCTAATCAGAATCCTAAGGCGCATTGTAAAGGTCACTGAAAAGTACTACGAAAGTTAAGGGTCTAACACTTGTATTATTGTCAGAAGAAAGTGACGAGACAGTAAGAGTTAGGCGTAAAAAATTTAAATTTTATTATAATTTAAAAATTATTAATCTTTAAAATTATTGAAAAGTTCTTTTAAAATTTTTAGTCTTTTCTTAAAATATCCTAATCGAAGATAACAACGAAATACATATAATATTAACATCAAATATAACAACAACAACAATGATACTCAATGAGAGTTTCACTTATATAAAGAGTTTGGAAATGTTCATTAATATTCAATCTTATCCTTAATTATTAGGGAAGTTTTTTCTAATTAACCCACAAACATATACATATTAAAATAATAAAATAGTAATAATTTAAAATAAAATAAAATAAAAATACATATAATTAATATATATGAAATAATCACAAACTCTTAAACTTTAAATTAATTAATTAAATTCAACTCTATCTAATAATTAAGGATCACAATAAGCGCTATGGACCTAGATTTAAGTTTTCCTATTAAAAAAACCATATAGGCTGGGTCTAGACTCAACGACTCGAAGTTTAACTATTCTAAGCAAAATAATATCTTTTTACTCAGAAAAATTAGGTCTTGGGTAGGCCTGGGTCTAGGTAACTAAGCTTGGATCCAATTAAAAAAAGACATCTTTTTAATTTTAATTTTTAAAAATTTATTTTAAAAATTTAACAAAGCTAGCTTATAAGTCGACTCATTGTCATCCCTACTAATAATTATCATAATTATCTCAAATTATTTATTTAAATCAATTTTAATTAGTTTAGATCGGATTTAATAGTTGAGTTATATTATCACATTACTAATATTAAATTGGTCCATATTTATTATTTATATTACGTTTATTTTATTATTATTATTTAACTAATAAAATAATTTTTAAAAAATAAAAAATAAAAAATATATTAAAATTTTAAAGATTAATTTTTTTAAAAGATTTTTGAAAATATAAGATAGTTAGAACGTCTTTGACCTAAGAATTGTAGCATTAGGCTTGCCAAGTGTCATCGCTTCACATGTTCAACAGCTCGTCGTGCAGTTCAGTTCCAACTCCAATTCTTTTAAGGTGGTCTAATCACCAAGACAAAACATTATTACTTTCGAATCTTTTAATGTTGATTCTTCAAGATGCTTCGATTCTGCTCCCTTTTCATGAACAAGGAGCAAGCAAGCAAGCACCACGAATATCCCAAAACTGCAGGCCGAAACTGAGGACTCAGCTTTGGGTCCATACACTTTTTCAACATCCATGTGCTGTTATTATAAAGATTGACTCTGCACAGAACATGTATCATGTATGCAAGTTTTGCTTTTCAGTGTTCAAGAGCCACTCAATGTCTCGGAGGAACTTTCAAGTTCAAATATTCAGACTTCCCAGGTTCAACAGGTAATGCATAAGCAGCCACATGACTGCCCAATCAAATCACGGTAAAAGAAAGAAACTCTAGAATGGTGCGGGGAACTTGAAAAGTATTCAATGTGAGTAACAATATAAACATGTTACTAGGGTTGGAAAATCGGCCATTCAACTTACATTAATTGGAGTTTAGACTAAATTTGAAACTAGAAAAGTCCAAACAATTTGGTACGAACAGTTTAAACCGATTCGAATTAGTTCGTTCAAATTCACTAAAATGAAGTTGGTTTAATCCGAAACGAATCTTTATTGATGTAGACCTGAGTTGAGACAAAACATCCAATTTGATATTATACTTACTCAAAAGGTTTGAATTTTTTTCCCTATCCCAAAATCTAATCAAATCGAAAACATTCAACTCAAGCTCAAATTTTTCGGAGCTTCGGACAATTCAAAATTTGATTGAGTTCAAACTTGATCATATTTTAATAAATCTAAAAATCACTAATTGTCAATATACAAAATGAAATTATTTTATTACAAATAAAAAACGCCAAATTTTTTACGTAAAAGAAGTTTAGATTTCAAATCTGGTTGGGTCCGCCACGTGGAAGATACCACGTACGTTTCACGTGACATTTTGTGGACTGGATCTATTCCAATATATTACTTGGGTTGGACTTTACTGCTAGTGGGCCTAAAGGCTTTAGAGCTCAGTTTGGGTCACTAACATTGAAACACAATGCTATTAATTAAAAAAAGTAATGATCATATATTTTTAATATTGGAGTAACTTACAAGTGTTATCTCCACGTAATAATTACAATTATTTCAAAATCCAACAACTTTATAATAAAGTAACTAGAGATATAAACTTTATTCAATTTTTTATTATTAGTCCAAACTTGTATTAAAATATTTAAAATATTATTTTTTAACAAAAATAATCCGACGTTAAGTTTTCTGTTAATGTGAATAACGTAACGAACTGCGTCAGATTAGTATTTTTGTCAGGTAACTACTACTATCACCTTAATAATTCTTATTAATAAAAAAATTGACCCTTTTTTTTCGATAAGTTCAAATTATTATGGTTTGTTAATATTTAAGGACGACAATGACTCAATCCTGCCCAGCCTGAGACTACAAGCCCAAGCCCAACTCAGCCCGGTCCGAATTATTTTTAAAATTACAAATGTCAAAACAACATCATTTTGCTATTATTTACCAAAACTCAGGCAAAGTCGGGCTCAAATAGTCCGAGCCCTAAATCCGATCAACCTAGACCTTACTCGTTGATCTCGGGTCAAGCTAGGCCTGAGCTCTACTAATATTTGGATTACTAATGCATAATTGGTCAATTTAAAATTAGTGCCATAGTTGAAAAGTTACCAATTATAGAGAATAATTAATTTTCTCTTAGCATATATTGTCTTCACCCTTTAAAATGTGTTTAATGGAGAAGTCGTCAGATATTTTTCTAAAAATAGTTAGATTAGAGACAATTAAAGGTAATTATATTAATTGCTTGGTGATAGTTATTTTATTTATTTTAATTAAGTTTAGCAAGATATTAATTTTAGTCTACAAATTTAAATAATAAAAATTTGATTAATTAATTAAAATAAATAAAAATATCATTTTAATTTGAATTAATGTTCAATTAATTCAGAAATTAAAATATAAACAAATAATTAAAAATTTTAATTATTCCAACCTATTTGATTTAATTTACCTTAATAATTTTTATTAATAAAAAATGGTCAATTTTAATTTAATTTAATTTTTTATTATATACTAATTTTATAATTATATATTGTTTATCTTGCTAGCATGATTAGTTCGGATTCTGAATCCATGTATATCTTGACCATTTATTACGCTTTGTCGTTTAGATGGAGGCATCCGCAACAAACAGCTAGATAGATGGACGAAAGAATATACAGCATGTGTCGTTGGATTCCAGTTTCCGAAATTACCCACCTTTGTTTATAAGTCTCTCTGGCTTGTGGAGGTTAAAATAGTAATAAGCACGACACTCGATTTTTCATTGTAGTATTCGCTGAAGAACAGTGTTTTTTTTCTCGGTCTCTTTCTCACCTAAGCTCGATCTACCGAAACCGAAATCGGTGAACAAGAAGAGGACTCTCTGATTAGTACTGGTCAAATCATCAGAGACAAAGAGAGGTAAGCAATTTCACCATTTTAGCTACGTGATCTGAAACTTATGCTTTGCTCCTCATTTGAATTTGTGTTCGGAGGTTAACGGTGGTATGGTAGGTTAACTTAATTTTCTAGGGGCTTGTTTGGTCTCTGAGAAAACAGAGAAAACCTGATGAGAAGAGATAATTGTTTATTTGAGGTTATCTTGTCTGGGCTTTGTCAAAAAACTTAATTACGAGCATAAGGTTTGATTCTCGGGGAAAGTGAAATGTTGCTTATGTACTTTTCTGAGCGTAGGAATTTGCTAATTAATTGATGCGTGTCGTGATGGGGTTTGTCTTCTGTATGACTGTTCTTTGATTTCCTTTTCTACTGTTCACTTCATGAAAACTGAGTAGGTTTGGGTTTTCTGATATGAGCTTAGTCATTTTGTGCTTGAGATGGTGATTTATTTGTTTTTATTTTATGACCTGTGTGAGCTAGATGAAAGAGATTAGAGATGGAGTCAAGAGTGACAGAAGATCAAAATCTTCGTCAGCTGGCTCCCTTCCGCTTATTCTTGATATAGATGAATTTAAGGTATTAACTCCTGCTACATGGTTTTATATTTTTCTCCTCTCTTGCTGTTTCCTGTTCCTAATTTGGGTTACTATGTTTAAATGTAGGGTGATTTTTCATTTGATGCACTATTTGGAAAGTTGGTAAACGATCTCCTTCCAGCTTTCCTCGAAGATGATGCAGACTCTGTGGATGGACATGGTGGCATTGCGACTGATGCCTTACCTAATGGGCACGTGAGGGCCTCATCTGATGCAGCAAAATTTGCACAAGTGCAAGCTTCACCCTTTTTTCCCGAAGTAGATGCTCTGTTATCATTGTTCAAGGATTCATGCAACGAATTGATTGATCTTCGGAAACAGGTCGGCTTCTGATTTTACAAGTGATGGACTCTTAAGAATTATTAGATGTCTTTTTGGCTGAAGTTCTCTTCTTTCTTCGAAGATTGATGGAAAGCTTTACAATCTCAAGAAGGATGTTTCTGCACAAGATTCTAAGCACCGCAAGACACTTGCTGAGGTTGTTATGAAGATGGCCTCTATGAATGTTTCATTATGAACTGTAATGAAGATATCAATTTCCTTTTCTAAAATAATTCCTGAAAGGTTGCATAGTATCAGATATATCTGTGGATATTGGAGCAAGTTTCTACTTCCCTTTTATTTAGAAGAACAAAAACTTGCAACTGTGACCTCATGGTGATACACAATAGATATCATTTTGGTTTGATGTGCTCTGTGGTTAGTTGTTCAACTGGAAAATAAGTGTAGTTTTAGTTTCATTTGCCGTATTTGTTTTATTGTTCAGCTGGAAAAGGGTGTAGATGCCTTGTTCGATAGTTTTGCTAGGTTGGACTCACGTATTTCAAGTGTTGGACAAACTGCTGCCAAAATTGGAGATCATTTGCAGGTAAATTTTCACTTTTACCTGTGTTTGACCACAACAATATACAGAAATGAAGAAAAGAAAAGTGGACACATTATGATATCCTTCGTCTCATTTTGCTCATTAGAGTGCAGATGCTCAGAGGGAAACAGCCAGTCAGACAATAGATCTCATAAAGGTATCGTGATCAATATTTTGTCCTTCTTTTATCTAGGGATGTTTTTTAAACACATTGATGCTTGTTTCCTACAGTATTTGATGGAGTTTAATGGCAGCCCTGGTGACCTAATTCAACATTCACCTTTGTTTTCTGATGATAGCCGTGTAGCTGAGGCAGCTTCAGTTGCACAGAAATTACGTAAGATGGTCGTCACTTTATGGTACCTTCAATATTGAATAGTTGTTCAATAATTGAGTTGCCTGATGTGTAAGGTCATAAATTCTGTATGATTCCCACCTCCACTTTTTGTAATATGAAGAAGTGAACCTCATTTTAGCTCGACTGCAAATTATCGAAGTGGAACTTAGGCTGCATGATATTGGAATTGATAATAACCAACATAGTTAAAAGGTAGCATGCTATCTTGAAGTCACCACTGACCTCAACAAACACATGCAAATCATTTTCATTATCAATCTACAAACAAGGGCCGATATAGAGAAGGGGCATATGATGCCAAATTCTTTACAACTTACTCTTACATCTGAGGAATTCTATGAGTGTAGAGTTGTAAGTCAGCCATACACATGGCAGATTATTGTCCTCTTTAAGAGCTAGGTGCTGCATGTGACTTTCTCATGCAGTCTCAATGTTTGATTAGTTAAGATACCTGATAGGAGGAGTTTATTTGTGTTGTTTGTAGCAATTGAGTGGTACACTTAACATAGTTTACTGAAAATTTAGCGGTGACTGACGTTGTCAGGGGATGAATTTGTGTGATTATCACAAGCTTTGCATACCTTTCCTTTACAATTTACATTCTGAAAACCTTGTTTGGGCATACGCATAAGATTGTGTCATTTCATTGCTGATGGTCCATTGTACTATTTACATGTAGTATGTGGCCATAAAGCAAATAGTTATTGAATATTTTTTATGTTGGTGGTTCTTCTCTATCAAAATTTACAACTTTTCTAAGACATGATTTTTTCTTGGTACTTATCTGAATTTTAGGATCATTTGCTGAGGAAGATATTGGAAGACAAAGCATTTCGGTGCCATCAGTTGTGGGAAATGCAACTGCCAGCAGAGGATTAGAAGTTGCTGTTGCAAATCTTCAGGATTATTGCAATGGTATGGGAACTTTTGCAGTTCTATGATAGCATTTGGAACGGTGTTTTATAATGATGATTTGCTTTTATTTTCCTCTGGATTGCTCTATATAGAACTGGAGAATAGATTATTGTCTAGATTCGATGCTGCATCACAAAGAAGAGAATTGTCAACAATGGCAGAATGTGCAAAAATTCTATCACAGGTAATTATGCCCTATACAATTAGGCAGAGTTCAGTGATAGGACTCTCGGGAATCATTGCTAATTGTGGGTTTAGCTAGAAAAGCTGCATCTAATATGGTCACAAGTGGTTGACTATCGTACTTAATCTGATTTCTTTAAAGAAATCTAGGAGGGTAGTACATGAAGCACTCAATTCTTATCTTCTTTTAAGCAATAATTGTGATGGGAATTTCATTAAATATTGAGGGTTCTGTGCTGCAGTTTAACAGGGGCACTAGTGCGATGCAACATTATGTGGCCACACGTCCAATGTTCATTGATGTGGAGGTCATGAATGCGGACACGAGATTGGTTCTTGGAGATCAGGGTTCTCAAGCCAGTCCCAGTAATGTTGCTCGTGGGCTTTCTTCCTTGTACAAAGAGATCACAGGTTTGGAAGAAACCATTTGTTTGATGCAAGGCCCTGAATTACTCAAAGCATATGTTAGTGTTACATCTTTGTTCTATCTTGTAGATACTGTTCGTAAAGAAGCAGCCACAATTATGGCAGTATTTCCTTCTCCTAATGAAGTCATGTCAATCTTAGTATCGCGAGTGTTGGAGCAGCGAGTTACAGCAATATTGGACAAGTTATTAGTCAAACCATCACTTGTGAATTTGCCTCCAGTGGAACAAGGCGGTCTTTTATTAGTGAGTCCTATTTCTAGTGCCAGTTGTGTTTCTTGTATATTTAGATGTCAGCTTGAAATGGCAATCAGATCTTGACATAATTCCTTCTTCGTTGAGGGGTCAGTATCTTAGAATGCTAGCAGTGGCATATGAGAAGACACAAGAACTTGCTAGAGACCTACGAGCTGTAGGATGTGGTGACTTGGACGTTGAGGGTAATTTACTCTTTCTATTTTACAGTCTACCTGTAAATATTCACCGCATAAAGCTTTGCAATGTTGAAGCAGCTGTTATTTATGTTTAATTCTGTTATCAAAGGGTTTTATTTACAGTTGTTATCTCATAAATTGTCTTTAACCAATTAACCAGTAGAGTTTCATTTGTAGGTTGTGTTCTAGTTCTTCAAACTTCCCATCATCCATACATTTCCTTTGTTTTACTTTGGTGTTAACTGCAATCTACATTCATCCAGGCCTCACAGAGTCTTTGTTTTCTTCTCACAAGGATGAATATTCTGAACACGAGCAAGCCTCTCTTAGACAACTATATAAAGCAAAGGTTTGTACAAATGCATTCGTTTCTCTTCTTCTTCTTTTTTTTTTTTTTGCAGTGACACACTGATTACCTCTTGCAGATGGATGAATTGCGCACTGAGGGCCAGCAGCTCTCAGAGTCAACTGGCTCGATTGGGCGTGCAAGGGGAGCTTCAGTAGCATCCTCTCAGCATCAGATATCTGTGACTGTTGTAACAGAGTTTGTGCGTTGGAATGAAGAAGCAATATCGAGATGCACATTGTTTTCATCTCAGGTCATGATTGTTCCTGCACTCAATATGACATACTACAATTCATCGTATAGCTAAATATTCATGCATGCACACACATGCCAATTTCTGATTTCTACAAATTTGCAGAATCTATTATGCATGATATGATAAATTTACTGTTCCTTTTATGATGCCAAAAATTGTAGGGGAACTATCTTTTGACTTCACGATCATTGAAAATCTCTGAAATTTCCAAAATTTTGTCCAGTTAGGCTGAAATATGAAGATTTAAGTATGGGAATTGTTACTTTACTGTTTTAGATTAGAAATTTGATGGTTTTTTTATTGATTAAGTTTAATATACTTTTACAGCCTGCTGCTCTTGCAACAAATGTGAAGACGGTGTTCACTTGCTTACTTGACCAAGTAAGTTGTTTACTTTAATTTGCCAAATTAGGGGAATTATGTACCAGTTACTCAAACATGCTATTTCCCAGGTTGCAATATATATAACAGAAGGTCTTGAACGGGCTAGAGATAGCCTGACTGAAGCTGCAGCTTTGAGGGAAAGGTTTGTGCTGGGCACTAGTGTTAGTAGAAGGGTGGCTGCTGCAGCTGCTTCTGCTGTAATTTCCTAACCGTAACACTTCTTTCTGTTGTTGTCTCTATGTTGATGATTTATGAAAGTGATAAATAACTTAGCCTAAACTGGATTAGATAAGTAAAATGATATTGGCATGTAGGCAGAAGCTGCTGCAGCTGCTGGTGAGAACAGTTTCAGATCTTTCATGGTTGCTGTACAACGTTGCGGCAGTAGCGTGGCCATAGTTCAGCAAGTATGTTGGGCCATTTGATTTTGCAAAGTTGTCAAAATTATATGAGATTCTACATTTTCCAAGAACCTAAATTAGTTTGAACTTTTATCTGCAGTATTTTGCAAATTCTATATCTCGGCTTTTACTACCTGTAGAGGGTGCACATGCTGCCTCTTGTGAAGAAATGGCAACAGCGATGTCCAGTGCAGAGGGTGCTGCATACAAAGGGCTTCAACAATGCATTGAGACTGTTATGGCTGAGGTTGGTTCTTAGCTGTTCTTCTCTTGTATTCTATGATAGCCTCTGTGTGGTAATTTAGTTTTGCGTGGTATGACTCTGAAATGTAAAATTCTTAGGTTGAGCGGTTGTTATCAGCTGAACAAAAGGCTACTGATTATCGGTCACCTGATGACGGAATTGCTCCTGATCATCGTCCAACAAATGCTTGCACGAGGTACTTAAACTTGGAATGTGTGTGTTGAGCTCAGATCTCATGTGTGAATTTGAGATGGAAGCACTACTATTCTATTATAATCTTTTCAGCATTACTATCATGCTTCTGTTTGCAATACCTGAAATTGACTCATCTCCATGTCTACACATTGACTAGCTGGGAATCCTTTAAGAGGAAAAACTTTAAGTGGACATTATTAGCTTTATTGGAGGCCCTAGAATGCAATGCCCTACCTTCTCATATGTCGGGATGACATGAGAAATACACTTTATACTGATGTATTTGGGAATTAGCATGAAAATTGTTAGGAACCTCTATAGAAATTGCTTGTATTGATGATAGATCGGTACAATGAGATAGAATATGCTGGAGCCAAGCT
>JAOSBM010000009.1:21143444-21159095 GCA_027568955.1 Erythroxylum tenue | reverse complement strand
CTCTCTTTCCATAACAAACTCCTAACCACTAAGCCTATGTGGCACTTGTATTTATTCCCTAGGAAGGGTGCTAACAAAAATTAATCCCAAAATATATTTTATTTGTTTATTCCAAATCATGCTTTTGAATCTGTGGACTAGGGTTGTGGCATATCTGTCTCGTGTGCTTGAGGCTGCATTCACTGCTTTAGATGGTCTTAACAAACAAGCCTTCTTGACAGAACTGGTGAGATAAATTTTCCTGCTATTGCTTCATATAATCCCCTCTCTTTCTGTATAATTTTTCCTAATATTTACTCTTTCCCTCCTGTGTTTTTACCTAAAAAACTTTTTCATGGCCTTGTTCACTTTTTATGAATATTTATTCTGCAAAATCCATAAGTTGAAGTTGAAATTGCTATGATATAGCTTCCACATCTGATTTGTTGGTTTTTTACCATTATAGGGAAATCGTTTGCATAAAGGACTGCTTAATCACTGGCAGAAGTTCACTTTTAATCCCAGGTAATTCTTGATGTAATATTATATGCCAAGAATGTTATATTGAACTATGGGATGCCCATTGACTGCTTGATCTAATGGGGTTGCGTGTTCATGTTCTGTTGAATTTCATTTCTGTATGTATTCAAAATTGAAATGTGCTCTTGTCTGTAAGACTGAAGATTTCAAATTTTCAAGAACGCATTATCTCATCTAACTGTGAAATGTTAATATCTTTGGAATATCTGTGTTGGAAGAGACATTTTAAGCTTGTAGCATTACATTATCACTACCGTATAGTGTTTTCAGAGAATGGAAATTGTATGATCTGAAACTTAAGATCCTCATTTCCGTAACTTTACTACCTCTGTTACTTATAAATGTAGCCTAGAAATAGAAATCAGATCATCCTTTAGTCTTGGAAGCTCACTCTGGGGGTAGCGTTGGATGTAACTGGGTTGCATCTGGATTCTCAGAAAGTTGAGTCATTCTTTTAGAAACTTGATTAAATTTAGTGCCATTCGTGAGATACCGTTAAGTTTTTTTTCAAGTTTTTCTTTACAATTCTGTGATCATTTTGTTTCACATAATTCTTTGGCATTATGTTCTCCAATTTTGTTTTGCAGTGGAGGACTGCGGTTGAAACGTGATATAACTGAGTATGGAGAATTTGTGCGCAGTTTTAATACCCCCTCTGTTGATGAGAAGTTTGAATTGTTGGGCATGTAAGTTGCAAGATTTTCTGAACTTTCTGTTTTTCCTTGCAGAATGCAATTTCCAATTGTACCAATGATCTATTTCTTTGCAGAATGGCTAATGTGTTTATAGTAGCTCCAGAAAGCCTTTCCACTCTGTTTGAGGGCACTCCAAGTATCCGTAAAGATGCACAAAGGTATCATCCAGTATAAACATGGTCATTGTTTCATACAGTTAATTTTAAAGCCGATCATAGTTATTTCTGAGTTTCGCATATCGGAATGAGCTCAATCTTTATTTTGGCTCTGCTATAGTCAGCCAAACATCAAATCCAAACTACTAGAGATTATTAGTATTTCTCTGGTTGGACATCTCTAAAAGACAGACTGCAAAAGCTGCATGAATATTACAAGTTTCAGTCCAATTCTTGAGGAAAGTTTTTGCTTTTGACAAAGGATAATTACTTGGAAAAGTTTACCACTCTGGGAAATTCTATTCCCTAGGCACCATTTTCATTGGGATTGGTCCACAGATTGGAAAATTTGCTCTTAAATGCATTTGAAAGATTACATAAACATGCATAGTTGTTGGTGATATGAGCACGATTCCTTTCAGTTATCGTAATCTGAAAACCTCAAAATTCTTGAACCAAACACTAGAAAGGAAGATCTTTAGGATGGAAAGTTGCATTGTGGAATTACCTATTTTTGACCTTTGTTTGTAACCTTATCTTCCCGGTTTCATGCTTCCTGTTCTGGAGTGATTTAGTTCAACCAAGGTTGTTTTCCTCTGATGAGTGTTGATGTACTTGGCTGTCGACCAGGTTTATTCAACTTAGAGACGACTATAAGAGTGCAAAACTGGCTTCCAAATTCAGCTCCTTTTGGACTAGCTAGTTGATAACGAAGTGAGGTTGATATATACAGAAGATCCAGCATCACAGTTGGATTCTCATGGTTGGACAGAAATCAAATCAGCGACTTGTTTGGGAATCAGTTCTGTTCCAAGTACCATTGAGCTGACAAAAGAATCGGGTAGAGCTTTTCTCTTGAACCTTTTTTTGTTAGTTTAATTTCTCTACTTCTCAATCATAGTTTTATGATAGATGCAATAAACATATGTTTTTGATGCTCCATTTGTATGTTAGGCTTGCGATTTTGTCATCTCTTGGCCTCTATATCCTTGTAAATGATAATTCTTAGACTTCACATCAGGGGTGAGATTGCTTTGCTCCATATGGTGGATGTATCCTTGAATACGTAACTATTACCAGATGAAAGTAGTGAATTCTTGTATTTTTCTCAAATGAACAATTTCCATCATAGTTTCTCCATATACAATTCTCCGCTCATATATGACCTCTTCAAGGGATTTTCAGGGTGTTAGTTTCTTGTTTTCATTTTGATAAAAGGATGGAAATTATTAGCAAGCTTCTAGGCTTGGCAAAAAGCCCGATTTGACAGTCTTTGTGTTGGTTTTGGGCGTATATTCAGGCCTAGGCCTGGACCAGCCCGTTGCCAAGCATTAAAGCTTCAAGTTGTTCCCAACAGCATTCCGTGGTCATGTCCATGGACTGCAAACACCTGAAAAAGGCCACAATAGCAACTCACGATGGAACTTCCACATATAGGGGCTTAAAATTGCCTTGTACTTGCACCAAAGCCCTCACAAATTGGCAAGAAGAAAAGGTTTACCTAGTGGTGATTAAGACCTCTGTCACCTCTTTAAGTTGTGGTGGGTGGGGCGCCTCCTATTTATGCTAGTGTGGCACATCCCTCCACTATCTACCACACACGTCTCCCTCCCTCTCTCTCTCTTCTGGATTCCATTATAGCATAAAGAGATTTGATTGACCAAGAACTCTCAGTGGGGTAGTTCATGGGTGGTTATCTTCTTGGATAGACAAGGTATCTATATCTATCAGTAACATCTAGCACCACCAACCCCATGAAAGGAACTTCTTCTAAGATGTTCAAGACCCACATTCTCCACTATATCCTACCGTAGTGCCTAATTCATTATATTGTCAGCGCACAACCGTATCGAATCTTCCACTAAATTATAGTTGTAACTTAACTAGATGTCTTCTTCTATCTCATTCGTAGTTAGATATGTAGGAATTGACTTTTGGAGGTATATACTTTTAAGAGCCAAAATGTTTGACCAAAACCAGTTTAAGGTTCCCCATATCTATCAACCAAGTCCATACTCTATTCTCTATAATAGTTGGAAAAGTGCATAAATTGAAAAAGGGCAAAAAGGGATGTGTCGTTTCAGAATTTGTAGGTGATGGGTAGTACTAACGGGTTCTTATCTCTTACCCTTTTATCAGCTGCTCACATCATCACTACGTCTTCAAACTTCTCTTGCTTCCCTTTTTTTTTTTTGGAGTGTGTGGTTTACTACTGGTTTTACCATTTTTTCAGTGAAAAGTTGGTGATTTCCAAGCATTAAACACTTGGTTAACAAAAAGAGAAGAAAGGGTTCATCAATTGATGGAGTTTGACTTCTTGGTTCATTATGTCGAGTGTAATTAGGTAGGCTATTAATTGCTTATCCCTTCCTCTTTTTCATAGCTATTGTTAAAAAGTCAACTTTAAAGAAAATTTTGCGTTTCCGTCTTAAAATTTGCTATAATTTTCAAAAGTCGTATTTTTCCTCTACATTTTATGGAACCAGTTCACTTGTTCTATTATTATGTTCCATAAAAATCTATTTATTTAATAAATGAGTCCTATAAAAATTGAACGACCGAGATGAAATAAAAGCAGGAAAAATAGGATTGTTGGGAATAGAAAAATGACATTCTTGTCGCAATTGAGGTTATGGAGGGTAAGTATGGGATTCGTAGTAGTAGGCGAGAAAATCCCTCGTTTGATCGATTATGTTATTAATCAATTTTTACCTTTTATTCTAATGTTTGCTTCTGAAAGAGCACACATGAGTCCATTGATAAGAAGGGACTGGAAAAAGCTTGAATTCAATGCCTATCGTGATGAATATAAGCGTAATTGAAATTTCTGAGGAGTTATACGTTTATGTATTGCCATTCACTATATGTTGCACGTATGGAAAGACTTTTCCAGTGAGTCTATAAAGATCGGACACTCATATTTCCGAACTATACAATTCGATTACATGAAAGCGCCAAAATCAAAGAGCTAAAGAGAGGGTCAAAAAAAGATCTTTCGTGTATAATTTTGCATAATCTCAAAGGATACTAGATTACTTAATATAAAAAGTTTCAAAATCATCCGTAGGTTGAGGAGTAAAAGGAGGAATTCGCCCGAAAAGGGACTCGCGTCTGATTAACTGTTCCTCTTTCACACGTTTGACTGTTGTAATTATTATTATAATGAAATTAAGTATGATTAATTTTAGAACTTTTGGTCAAATTCTAAATTTAAAATAATGCATTGAGACGGTGGGCCCCACGCGGTTTCGATTCAATGCAATGCCTCGTGCAGCCCACGTCGACGAAGGAAATGTATCACGTAATTCATCACCGCCGTCTGATTGGCCTCACACTACAAACCATCCCAAGTGATTTAGGTTGATACTGGACCGTCCGATTCGGACCTAGGCTGAATCACGAGGCACGTCATCCGCGTCGTGACTCACTTCCTTTTGTGAAAAGGGACTGGGCCCAACAAAATCCCCTAGCTGTATAAGTGCCACGTCACCTTATCTCGCGCACCGCTCACGCGTTTTTATCCCTCTCTTTGTTTTTCTTTTTAAAGTATCCTCAGTTGACTTTATTATATTCTCTCAAGTTCTGACAGTTGGTATAAACGACTAGTCGAGTACTTGCGCTTTTACATCGGAGTAAGACAATCTATTGTGTTTTTTTTTTCTTTTTTTATTGCTTTGATATATTTTGGAGTTTATAATAATAATAATTAATTCGTTAATTTCACATTTAAGATACATAAAATATATTTTTGGGAGTTTATAATAACCTTTTTTTATTACAACAATATTTAATATGAATCTCGCTAATACACGAAATCTGAAGAGGTCCAATAATACACAACCTTATTTTTAATTAATAAAGAGACTGTTTTCAAATGATCCAACAATATTTCATTACTTATTCTAAATAGTTTATGTTACGAATTCATATATTTAATAATTTATAATAGACTTAATTATAAAATTAACTCATGTTAAAAGTACATATTTTAATTTATTTTAATTTAATATGTAAAAAGATTTTTTATAAAATAATTCAATTACTTCTTAAAATGAAAGATTCCAATTATCATTTAAACTAAACTTATTATTTAGTTTAAATTCATAATTTAATAAAAATATTTAGATCATACTTTTCAATTATTAATTGGAAAATCTTTTCCCACCATTTGAGCAACACCCAAAAGTCAAATCTATAGATTTATTGTTTAAATGGGAACTCTACTTTGATTATTCTTTTGCTAAATTTCATTTTTTATCAATTTCATTCACTAACATAGGCTCGTGGTTAGGCTTTTTCAAGTGTCTATTTTACAAATTGTGGAATGTGTTTGATTAAAGTCAAAATCGTCACCGTGTCCTCTTCGAGGATCAGTCAGGGATCTGCTTTTTCTGACTAGTTTTGTAATCTTTGTTGTGCGTTCTCTTTAATAAAAAAAAGTCAAACCCGTCAGCTTTTAAGTTTTGAAACGGCTAGTTGGCTTTTATGTACTATTTTTACATTTTGATGAAAATTTACCTACTTGATATTACTCAATTTTTTTTAAGAAACGAATAATTGAAAAAAAAAACATAACAACGACTCAGGAAAAGTCTTGTTGATAAGTGAAGTTTGAGAAGATCTAATAGTACATAATCTTATTTTTAATTAATAAAAAAGTTATATGTGGTAGACCTAAAAAAGGAAAAAAAAAAGGCATGTACATATTAAAATCATAAAATAATACGACAAGAATACTAGTTGGGAATTTTATTAACATGTGTAGTTTGGAAAGATTCAGTAATATGCAGTCTTACTCTTAACGAATAGAGAAATTATTTTCAAATAACTTATACGAAGGAAATAAAATAAATAAAATAAATAATAATTTATTATTATTATTAAAACAAGGGTTTACTTTGGATGCCAAAAAGGAATATACGTAGCAAAAGATGGTTCGGCAATAATAATAATTCAAGTAGAAAAGGAATATACCTAGCAAGAGATGGTTCAGCATCAAGGAGACATTTGAGTAGTGTTCTGTCAATACATTATCATAGGATTTCTGAGAACTTTGGCGTTGGAAAGGAAGATGAGATCAAAGTTTTAGGTTTGAGTCCTGATAGTAGTAATGTAGGAGTTCATCCAATGTGATAACTTTTTGTATGCACCAAATATTGAGCTACCTTTTTAAGAAGCTAACTGAGATCAGACCATGATTTATCCCTTCACTACTCTGTCGAGCTAAGGTATGAGAATGTCTAAAATGGACGATTCCACCTTTTAAGATCAATACAAAATATAGTGTTAAAACATGCGATTTATACTCTTCTTCTTGGTCTCATGCTCAATCTCATTCATTAGAGCGCCCCATTAACATACGCTCCACCGGCTTTTTGAAGCATTTGTCAAATTTTTATAGCAAATTTTAATATAAATTGAGACGAAATGTATAATAACTTAATAATTGTATATTTTGATTAAATTTAAAATAATATTTATAAATTTAAAATTTCTATTTTTAATTAATTATGATATCAAAATGGATATTTAGTGTACTTATGATTTAAAGTAAGTGAATAACATTTAAATTAACTCAAATTCGAGTGTAACAATTTTTATTCAAACTAAACGATCAAAATAGTGTTGTGATTATAGAGTTAAAATTTAATTGAGAAAACAAAAATGATTTTTGTTAATATGACATTTTTTCAAATATTATGTAACTATTTAAGTAAAAATAATGTTTTAACTTTAATTTAAAAACTTTTAAATATTAATTATTTAAGTCAATATATCCGGTGCACAAGACTTCCCTATTTGTGGTGATACGGAGAGGGTCGTAATATACGCAACATTTCTTTTGTATTTTTATAAAGAAGTTATTTCCGTTACTTGAACTTGTGACCTTATATAGTCACAAAAGAACAATTTTATCAGTTGCTCAAAGGCTCACCCTCAAAATATTAATTATTTAAATTTAAATAATGCTTATAAAATTTAAATTTAAATTTTAATTAAGATGTTGTTTTATGATTAAAACCCAATTAAGAGAGAAACCGTGATAACAATTTAGAACTAAATTTTTGATAAAAATTTAATTTATGTCATTAAATTTTAAAATGTGTATAAATTAAATCAAAAATTATTTTTAATCTAACATATTCATCAAATATTACATGAATATCTATCTGTTAATTATATAAGTAAAAATAATATTTTTAGCTTAAATTATAAGAAATTAGAAAATTTTAATTAAAATATTAAATTTATTATTAAAAAAACAAGATTATTGTCCGAAAGCTCCGTCGCCAATGCTATAGTTTTTATTAAGTATATCCATCTCTTGTCGGCAAATCACAAGCTTACAACCTCAGTACGTGTGTGGACTTCACGTTATATCTCAAGCCACTCAAGACACGCACATCCTCATGAAGCCCCCTTTGACATTGTCGCAAGTCAAACCCACGAACCCGTTTTCAATGTCAGATAAGTATGTAATGAGAAAGGACAGGATAAGCATTGATTTGAGATGCCAAATTGCCAACTTCTCTCTCTTCTTCGTCACTTTATATAATACTATTATTGTTTCTCTTTCTCTACTCATTGCCACTTCCACTCCCTTTGGCCTTCTTTTCAATCCAATCTTCTCTCTCTGTTAAAAGTCAGCGCCTTGTTTTGTATCCGACTATACCGAGCATTTAGTTGCAGAGAGGAAAGAAAAACGGCTTTTTGGTACAGGTTTTGCTCAGAGTTTGTCTGTCTAGGCCATGGAGGCTGATTGGGATCTTCACGCCGTGGTCAGAGGCTGCAACGCTTCATCCACTTTCAGCTCCGGCGGTGCTCTCACCACCGTGTCTGCTGCAACCACAACCAACAGCTCCGGCTGTTTTAGAGCAGATTTTGGAACTCAGTCTTGCATTTCTTCGTTTGGTAGTGAACAAGTTGGCGACTTTTTCTCGCTGCTTACAGATCCCTTCGAAGCAAGAGTCTCTGTTGGAGATTTGCAAGAGCTTTACAAGCCCTTTTTTCCCAAATACGAACCTCTACATTCATCACCAGAAAGCATGCCCACCTCTTGTTTTAGTTCTCTCAGTGTATCCAACGAACAAATACAGTTTAAAC
Organism: Erythroxylum tenue; assembly: GCA_027568955.1. Taxonomy (NCBI): domain Eukaryota; kingdom Viridiplantae; phylum Streptophyta; class Magnoliopsida; order Malpighiales; family Erythroxylaceae; genus Erythroxylum; species Erythroxylum tenue. The sequence continues at coordinate 21,150,622 of JAOSBM010000009.1, read as the reverse complement.
AGCAGCAGCAGCAGCAGCCTAAACAGTCTCGTCCTGGTTCTGTGAATACCAGTGCAAATTCTCACACCGGCAGATCCAAAAAAAGGTAAACAGAAATGAACCAAACTTCATGGCCTAGCAGGTTCTGTTTCGTTATTTAAAACATTTCTTTCTCTATTTACAGGAAAAACCAGTTCAAGAAGATATGCCAAGTACCAGCAGAAGCTTTATCTTCAGATGTATGGGCATGGCGCAAATATGGCCAAAAACCCATCAAAGGTTCTCCATATCCAAGGTGAAGAATCTATGTACATCCCTGTTGGATTCCTAGTAAAGCTTGGTTTATATCGATTTTTGAGTTTACATCCCAGTCTTCTTCATATGTTTGTGTTAGCTACCATCTGGAAGTCAAAACCATAATCTTTACAAATCTAACCGAGCTTGGTGTTACTCTTTTGCAGGGGTTATTACAGATGCAGTAGTTCAAAAGGTTGTATGGCTCGTAAACAAGTGGAGCGTAACAAATCAGACCCTAGAATGTTCATAGTGACCTATACTGCGGAGCACAACCACCCAGCACCAACACACAGAAATTCCCTCGCCGGAAGTACTCGACAAAAGACCTTGACTCCGCAAACCGTCACCAACAGTGATTCCAATAGCAACAATAAACCCTCGCCTGCAAAACCCACCTGCTCATCTCCGGCGACCTCCTTGGAAGACGAATTTTTGCCACAAATTACCAACACAGCTGACAGTAGAGAAGAGAAAGACATAATGGATGATTATGATGATGGTGATGATGTTGACGATGAGTTTGGTGGGTTCTCAGACGTGTCCTTGACCGATGATTTCTTTGTGGGGTTAGAGGAATTCACGCTTCCGGTGACCGGAGACCGATTCCCCGGCCACTTGACATCGAGTTTGGATTACCCTTGGCTTGTTAACAATGCCACGACTGCTGCTGGCGGAATCTGACATTAGCCTTAATGAGTTTTTAACTGTTTATTTGATTTGATATCTTTGTTTTTTTGGGTTAATTTTTTAAATTATTTACAATTATAAACTAGGATCTTACTTCTGTGTGTTAGCATAGGTTTCTGTTCGTGTAATTCTTGTGAAGCCACAAAATAGAGTTAAAAAAAAATATTTATTTATTTCATTATCAATGTATATCGTTAAAAATTGACTAATTTATTAAGTAATTCATCAATTTAATAAATTAATCAATTTTTATAAATTAATTACTTTTTTAACAATATGTTTAATGAGTAATGAATATGTAAAATTTTTAATTTTATCAAATCGTTATAACTATTTAATATCGGTTAAACTTAAACCTTTAAATATTAAAATTCTTGTTTTACCGGTTTAAGATCTAATTTTTTTAAAAAGAATTTAACTCTAATATATATATATATATATATATATATAAAGATTTATAATAAAAGAGATTTTTGAATAATTATTTTTATAAAAATAATTATATTCTTCTCCTTACACCGTTAAAATTGGCAATAAACAAAAATGAATCGAAACAATTTTTTTTTAGCTCAATTAAAATAAGAGAAAAGTTGAGTGATTCAAATTTTAATTGAATTAATAATTAAAATGATATTATTTTAAAAATAAAATAAATAAAATATTTTTTATTAAATTAAATTCATTAATTTTAAATGAATGGTCATTTTTTTTATTCTTGTATTTCATCAAATGTATGTTTGAGTGAATAATCTAACGAATACTTGATAGATGAATAAGCCCACTCTTGACTCAGGCCCAAATGGACTATTCTTGGACCTAAAGAGTAGGATTAAAACTAATAGTATAAATATATCAAATCTTGTAATAATAAGTTTATTTTAAACGTATAAATTAGAGGATAATATTTTATTTTGTAAAGAAAAATGGTACTATTTATTAAAATAATTATTTTAAAATTTTCATTTTACTGTAAAAAAAATATCTACTTCTATCATAGTTCAATTTATTGTGAAATGTTATTATTATCTAAATTATTAAAATATATAATTTTAAAATTCTTTTAAAGATCAATGGACTTACTTACAGGTCCGAGACACTTACTGAGTGTCCACTCTCATGAAAAACAAAATAAGGCCTAGTTTTGCCCCTCATAAAAAATAAAAAAAGTAAAATAAAAATCACTCTTCGTCTTCATAAAGGGTATAATAAGACAAAATATGATTCATTCTTGATTCTTATCAAGAATAAAATGAGACAAAATAAGGTTTATTTTTCACCTTTATAAAGGCTCATTTCTACTTTGCCCACAACCTTTAAAACTTTAGGAACGACCTACTTTATTTATTGTTGTGCATATGAAAAACTTTTATAACTACTTTGATTTATTAAATATAGTAAAAACCCTTTTAAACAAAATGAAAAGTACATTTTACTCCTATTTGGCCGATTTGATAATAAAAACTTTGAACCGGCTAAGTTTTGAGTTTGATTTATTTTAATAATATTTGTTATTAAAAATTAATTAGTTTATTAATTAATCGGTTAGTTTTTGTAAACTAATTAATTTTATAAACTAACATAAACTGATTAATTTTTATTTATTAATCTCTTTTTCAATTAAACTTTAAAATTTTTGATAGCTAAGAATAATCTTCTTTAATCATTTTTAAATTATTTAATTTATTTAATTTTTATTTTATTTTATAATGATAATTAAACTTTTTAAACCTAAAATTTTTTATCTTATCAATTTAATTTGTAATTTAGTTTTCAAAATATTGCATTTTGACCTATGTTTTGTCAATAGAGCCCAATCGTGAAGACTGTGAAGTCCCACATCAAATCCTCTGTTTCAGTTACTATGTTCTAACTCTGTTCTATTAAATTTCATCCATACATTTATGTGGGGTCTACGTAAATGTGTGAATAACAATTAATGGAACATGATAGAAACACGATAACCGGAACTGGAGATCTGTGATAGAATTTTATCATTAATTTTGTGGACTAACATAATAAATATAATTTTGTACAAACCCCGATTAATTAGATGTCAAGATAATTAGAGCATTTGTTGTATTTAGCCCAAAACGGTGATTACTTTTCTAATTGGGCTTGGTATTTCTCTCACGCGTTATTGGGCCTGTGTTCATGGGCTTGCTATGGGTAGGCTTGACCCATGTATTGTAATGCACAAGAGGCCCTACTGCTTGCCAACCTTAAATACAGTCGCCTCATTGAGAACTGTATGGGTTTCTAATCAAGGTTTGGAATAGCAGTAGTCAATCCTCTGCATCTCTGTTGCTCCGTTCCACAGAAAACAATAATGGACTCAATTGTTCCTCAATTTTCAGGTATTTGTCCATACAATTCTTGAATCTGCATATTGCAATCATAAGGTTAGTCTAATTGTGTTGATTAATTATGAAATTAATCTGTAATTTCATATTGATTATTCTTCAATTGGTATCAGAGCTCAATTAACCCTAATTGTGACTGCTAATTTTGGATAATTTTTTAGATGTTTATTTTCATGGAATTTGGGGTTTCGTTTTTGTTAATTTGTTTTCTATGAAATTTGTTTTGTTATTGTTGGGTTGTTTTAGTTTGGTGTCAAATCGTGTTGTAAGTTTGTTGAATTTTCTGTTGTTTTTGTTAAAACCCCAGAACTCGAAATCGCAAACCACAAATGTTCCTTTTCAATTTTTTTTGAACTTTTTTAGTAGCCTTTTTTTTGTGAAATTGATTGAGGGCTTTAATAGATTGCTAAATTCTGAATCTAACAACACCAATTTCGTTGAAAACGGATCAAAATTGAGCATCGCGAATCGGGTCGAACGACCCGAATTACTGGTTTTTAGGTGGAGAAGATAAAGCCCGACCTGCCAGTCTCTTCCCTACGCGCAACGGTGGCGCGTGTGGCCTGCTCCCTTGGCCGTTTTGTCCCAAATTTTGCCTGTTTGCTCCACTTGCCCAGTTCTAATTAATGATATTTTTCTGGAATTTTTAGATAATAGACATATTTATTTTTATTTTCCTTGAATTTTAATATTAATAAAAATATAATGTACTCTCCGAATTTTATCTTAAAAAGTCTTGTACTTGTTTTTGGTATTTTTTGGGTTTGTGTGGTCTTGTGTACTCTCAGTGATAATATAATTATGCACCAAAATTAATTTTGGATTTAGTTTATGCATATAATGTTATATTATATGATTCATATGGTTAATTTTGTAATTGTGGTGCTAATTGAAACTTATGAGGCAATCTTGGGATGTGTTATTGGACTCTTGTCAATCACTTTGTGTAATTGTGAGCTCGCCTATCGTGAGACCAGTTATTACAAAATGCTATTGTGATGTTGTTATTGGGTATACATTAGATACTATGTTAATGATGCACTTACCCAATCGGTTTGTCTTTATTAATGTGGTTTCTAATGCTTTGTTTAATTCATTGAATTATGTCTTTAAGTTTTCAGTATCCTATCGATATTAGTTTTAGGGCATAATTTAATATTCTGGGTGATCTGTGTTGTAATTCGGGACTCTTAAGCAGGATTGCAATTGCGTGAGAACCCAGCTGTGTTGTTTGCCCAAATTTGTTGTATGTTGATACATTTGATAAATCTCCCTACACTGTATCAATTTCCAGCTTTGAATTCTTTGGTTAAGCTGAATGGGACCAATTATGAGGACTGGCTTGAATCCTTGAATCTGTTTTTAGTTGTTTCTAATGTTGTTGTTGCTCTCCTTGAGGATGAGCTTGCACAACCCACTGTTGAGACTTCCGCTGCAAATAAAGCTAAATATAATAAGTGGGCTCATGTTAACAAGGTCCATTTGATGACCATTAATTACACAATGGAGAAAACTATTAAAGAGAGCATCACTGAAACTGATAATGCAAAAAATTATCCCAAGGCTGTTAGTGAAAAATTCCAGAAGTTTGATAAGACTGAAAAGTCTAATTACTTGTCTTTTCTGTCTAAGACCAAGTATGATGGTATGGGTGGTGTTCGTGAGCATGTAATGAAGCATGTGAACTGGTATAACAAGTTGAAGGCCATGAAAGTTGTGCTGAGAGAAGATTATCTGATTTGGCAACTGAGTTTGATGTTAGGACTACTTACCATGCTCATAAAGATGAATGGAGCATTGATGAATTGATTTCCATTCTTATTCAATAGGAGCATACTATGAAGAAGGGGAAATCCTATAGTATTCATCACACTTCTCACAAGAGTGGTGACAAGAAGAAATTTTATAGAAACAAACAGGGTAAGCCTTAATTTAAGAAGAAGGGGAATGATAAACATGCATTACCTTCTGGGCTTGGTGAGAGTTCTGGTGCTAAGCCTAAGCCTGTTTTTAATGAAAGCTGTAACTTTTGTCATGAACATGGGCATAAGCAGTGTGACTGTGTGAAGTTTCAGAACTGGTTGGCAAAGAAGAAAAGTATACCTCAACTCTTTGTCTGTTTTGAATCAAATCTTGTTGATATTCCTCCTAATTCATGGTGGTTAGACACTGGTGTCACTATTCAAGTAACGAACTCATTGCAGGAGTTCAAAAGCAGGCGGAGGCGAAATAAAGGGGAGTTGATTGTGCAATTAGGAGATGTATTTAATGTTAATATTGAGCAGATAGGAGTAGTTTCTTTGAAGTTGAGTAGTGGACATGATTTGCTTTTGAAAGATACTATTTATGTGCCTTCTATGAGAAGGAATTTTATTTCAGTTTCTGTTTTACACAGTTGTGGATATATTTTCCATATAAGCAATAATGATATTGTTTTCTACTATGATTCTACTGTTGTTGGCTCTGTAATTATGCGTGATGGATTGTTTATGCTAATTGCTAATTCTTCTCGTTTTGACTGACCACATGATGATGTTAATGCTGATGTTGGAAAGAAACATGGGAGAGTTATTGAAAAATCTTCTATATTGTGGCATAAACGATTAGGACATATCTCTAAGGAAAGAATGGAGAGGTTGATTAAGGAAACTATTTTGCATGATCTAGACTTCTCTGATTTTTTCACTTGTGTTGATTGCATAAAAGGAAAGTTTATAGCTAAAGTAAGAAAGGAAAAAATGACTAGGACAGATGAACCATTACAGATTATTCACACAGACATCTGTGGACCCATTACTCCTATTGCCATGGGAGGCTACAGGTACTTCATCACCTTTATTGATGATTTTTCTCGGTATGTTTAGATTGAATTGTTGCATGAGAAATATGAATCCTTAGATGCTTTTAAATCACTGAAAGAAGTTATTGAATTGCAACTTGGGAAGCAGATCAAATGTGTAAGATCTGATAGAGGTGGTGAGCAGTATGGTCGGTATGATGAAACTGGTATAAACCCTGACCTTTTGCTAGATACTTACAGGATTGTGGAATTGAAGCGCAATGTACCATACCTGACATTCCTCAACAAAATGGGATTGCAGCGAAATGAAATCGTACTCTCATAGACATGGTTAGGTGCATGCTTAGTCACTCCACCTTACGAGAATTCTTGTATGGAGACGCTTTGAGGACTGCTGTTTATGCTCTCAATCATGTGCCTAGTAAATCTATACCAAAGACTCCTTTTAAGCTTATATCAGGAAAGAAGCCCAGTTTGAAGCATTTATGTGTTTGGGGCTATAAGGCTGAGGTAAGTACTTATAATCCTCAGCTGAGGAAGCTTGATCCTACAACTATTTCAGGTTACTTTATTGGTTATTGTACTGAATCAATAGGTTCAAGATTCTATTGTCCCAATCACATTACTAGAGTCATTGAATCAGATCGGGCTGTATATTTTGAAGGGGACATGGAACATAATGAAAGACATGAATCTCGTGTTGTTGATTTTGGAGAGGATTGTGTTGTTGTTCCTACACCTGTTGTTTTTCATCCTGAGGCAATTCAATCTCCTCTGATTCATGATGATGTGGTTGATCTGGGAAATGATGTTGATATTCCTCAACAGGTTGGCATTGATACTCAAGTCCCAGATGTGACCTCTGATTCATGATGACGTGGTTGATCCAGGAAATGATGTTGATATTCCTCAACAGGTTAGCATTGATACTCAAGTCCCAGATGTGACCTCTGATTCATGATGACGTGGTTGATCCAAGAAATGATGTTGATATTCCTCAACAGGTTGGCATTGATACTTAAGTCCCAGATGTGACTGTAGTTCCACCTAGGAGA
>JAOSBM010000009.1:21098384-21118112 GCA_027568955.1 Erythroxylum tenue | reverse complement strand
TTTATTTTTAAGATAATGCCCTAGATGTTTTACTTCCAAGGGGTATGAAATGGGCTTAATTCGATAACTAAATTAAACTTGTTGGAAATTTTATACTAATTAAGGTTAATTAAGGTTAATTAAGGTGAATTAAGGCTAATTAAAGTTAATAGAGTTTAAGTACGAGGCTCATGTCCCGAATCCGTCGGGCACCGGAAACGGAGTCCGACACATATGCTTGTTGATTTTTTCTTGAATTTATTTGTTATTCCTTTAGACTATTGGAAAGTGCCTTGGTATAAATTCGCCTTTAAAAAAAGGAAGTTTTTGCTAGAAGATTAAAGGAAATTTTGACTAAGATTTTCTTGTGAGTTGGGAGACCCAAGAAACTTAGAAGGTGAAAATTGAAGTTTTGGAACTTAAAAAACTCTAGGAAAAACCTAAGTAAGGGATTACTAAGTGATATCTAGATTGGATAAATTAATTCATCTTTGAAAAAAGGGGATTAATTACTCTTAAAATTCACCTACAGTGGTAGAATATTTCAGTTGTGAAAAATAGCTAATTCAATATTAAGGTTGACAAAAATATCATTCCCTAAGAGAAAGTCATTCCTCTTTGCCGTTAAAACTTTTAATTAGCAAATTGTTGAAATCTTTTCTTAATTAGTTACTGCACAAATTTGTCATATTCATAGTTATTTTGGTCGCATTGAATTGGGTAGTTGTTTAGAAATTTATTTAAGTTAATTTTGTTTATAAAAAGAAAAAAATGTTCTTTACATTAATTTTAATTTTCTAAAATTTCAGCCAACTCGATTTCAAATACCGTTAGTTAGCGTAGAATTGAATTTTCTCATAATCCTTGTGGACACGACTCGGTTCTTACCAATTTGTTACTCACTTCGACAACCGTGCACTTGCGGTTCACGAAGAATACCTACTTGACTCAATGGTTAAGGTATTGCTTTCGTATGGCTAGAATCATTGGTTCAAATATAATAAGAGGTAAAAAACGGTTGAAACCTTTGCTTTTAAGGGAAGAGACAAAGTTTTTTTTTCTTTCTCAATCTTAATAGGATGATGTTGGAATTGAATCTTACCCGTAATTCAAATAAGAAAGATGCGACTTTTAGAAGCCCCTGCGTTACACAATATTTTTAAAAGAGTTACAAATGGATCCAATCTTACATTACATCTAATAAAACTTAGAATTACTACCGAAAAAATATATAAAGATGATTGAGGTCGTGGGTCTCCGTAATAATTTTGACTCGTTCCTTTCAGATTTAAAATGTAGGTGAAGGGATTGAGCCAAATCGAATTGACGATGAAGCCGACTTAAATTGTTTGTCATCCTTTATTGTGACCAATGTAACCTTAAAATGGACAAGCCAAGAGGTCCCATTTTCAAATACTAAATGCTCTTCTCTGGAATTAAATGCTGCAGCTGGGAAATCCACCCACCTTCCCTCACAAAAATCGTCTCCTCTAGCTCTAATCCTTCTCTCGAATGGATTTCTCAAATCCCACTTCAATCCTCAAATGTCCTCCTTCACCACCGCCACAACAACCACCGTGCCCACCGCCGCAACCTCTTCTCTCTCCTCACCGATCACAACTTCCGACTCTCTCACAAATCTTGGGCTTGGCTACTTCATAGCCATAGCTCTAGGCTTTCTAGTCCTCTTCTCCACTATCCTCTTGGCTTCTTACATCTATTGCCGTGATCGTAACCGCAGAAACAACGACAACGGCGACGGCAACCGGAACTCTCCCTCTGACGGCATAATTCTGCCTAGCATTATCTTCGTCGCCGAGGGAGATGAAGAACTGGGTGGACGTGAGAATGACGACTCTGTTGCTGTTGGGCTCGACCAGGCTGTAATCAACTCTTATCCCAAGTTTCAATTCACGAAGGGAGGGTCTTTGAATGAGAATAATATTAATAATGATGATGCTACTTGTTCGATCTGCTTGTGTGAGTACAAGGATTTGGAGGTCTTACGAATGATGCCCGAGTGCCGGCATTATTTTCACTTGTGCTGTATCGACCCTTGGCTTAAGCTTAATGGGTCTTGCCCTGTTTGCCGGAATTCGCCGTTACCGACGCCGTTGTCCACGCCGTTGTCGGAGGTGGTGCCTCTGTCGCAGTACGCGGCTGATCGTCGGAGGAGGTGAAATTCGATTGATTCCCCTAGTGGCAGGTTGATGTTTAGTGTTCTTGAGAATTGTAAATTTTGTTATCTTGGGTGGTTAGGTGTAGAATCAGAAGTGCATTTTGTTACTGGATTTCAGTTTCAGACTGGCAAGTACTGAAAGATCAGGACTTTCTGGTGCCTGAAGTAACAGAATTTGGGATTTGTATGTTATCTCTTGTTTTGAAATTGATTTTTTAGAGCATAGATTTTGATTCCCGAATCCTCTTCTCGTCTCTGGTTTCAAGTTCCTTTGACCTCCTGTTGCGAAACTTTTCATTTGATCACTGTCACCGGCATTGGAAGGAACAGTCATTTTCGTGCTTCCATCAGACAAAGGCAACTAACGACTCATTAAAGTTTAAACAGTACTTGTATCTAATTTGTTTCACATAATAATAGTATCCACAAACAGGGACCGTACCTGACTTGCCCTGAACTCCTGCCTCATGGCACGTTGTTGTTCCTTGATTGTACTTACAGTTTTATATTGACATGGTGGCCACCTTTCGTCAGTTCGATGGAATCGTTGGACTAATCACCTGTGGCTGTGGAACCATAAAAAATGGTGGAACTATCGTTGAATTTCCCAGGATTGCTTGTTTCAAAATGCTTCTTTTTATATTTCTTGGTGAATTATTATATGGTTAAGTGGCCTTTCGTTAATATACAATATCTAAGATACTACAAAATGATGCCAGGGCTTGACTGGCAATCTCCAAGTGCCTCCTGCAAGTTCCTCTTTCTATGAGCCTAATTCGAATTCCGAGGATTACCACCATCAAGAAGATCAAATACCTGTTTAATAAATATGATTCTGGACTCTGATCTGAGAGCACTCTTCCCGTAAGAATTAATATATGATCCGAGTCAAACATACCGTGCTTGCTATCCTTGGCTGCCATTTCAGGCAATTATCTTTGAGCTTGAGCGTCTCAGGTACACAAGTTTTTCATCCGTACTTATCCCATGAGTGTTGTTTTCTTGTGGAGTTTCTGTATATCTGTTGGTCCTTTCATCTGAGTTCATGCTCTTTGCATTTGACCTAAAAAACCATTCGAGTCAGTGAGTCAATTCGACTTACCTGTAGATAGTTCTGATTCCCAAGTTTCCCTGAAGAAGATGCGAAAACCTAATATTTCTGTGAAGATTGGAAAATGGGTTTGTATTCACAGGCCGATATATATGCTTGGTGTTCTGGTTCTTGTGATAAGTATTGCAACTTTGACGAGATTATACTCTATCAGATCTATTTTTAGTTCAGATACCTTCTGCAAAAATGAATTTATTGATGGTCAAGGTGAAGTTATTAGTAAAGAACATATAGGAATAAGAACTATAACAGATAAAATCGAAAGAGAACTGAGTGAGATTAGAGATCTGCGAGTGGATTCATCAGCAGCAGTATATATGTCAAGATATAGTCTTTTTCTTGCTGAGGTTTTGGTGATGATCAAGTCATTACAGACAAATTTGCCAGAAGAAGCTCGTCAGGAGGAGAAGGATGGAATTAGATTTGTTCATCCTCTGATGAAACCCAATGAATCCGCAAATTTCTTCCTAATAGAAGAGATTCGTAAATATGTAAGAGTCAAACCAAACAGATTAGGGAAGCAAAATTTTATGGGGGCTAATGGAACATTCACAAGCATTGGTCACGCGTGTTTTGACATGAAGAAGGAACTTGAAGAGTACATGGACTATGATGTTGGTGAAATCTGCAAAGATGACTGGAAACTAGCTCAGAGACTTATGGTTCATGGCTGCGACCCTTTACCAAGAAGAAGGTGTCTGTCCAGAGCTCCAAAGCTATATAACAAGCCACTACCTATAAATGAGTCCACATGGAAGCTGCCTGATGATCGAAATGTTCGATGGAGTCACTATAGATGCAAGACCTTCACTTGTCTTGCTAGTAACAGCACTCGTAAAGGATTCTTCAAGTGTGCAGATTGTTTCAATCTTTCAGATCACGAAATGCCCAGATGGATCAAACATGTTGATTTGAACACCACCATCACAAATGTCACTACAGATTTCCTGATACCTGAAGTACTTGGAATCAAGCCTGGAGAGATCAGGATTGGATTGGATTTCAGCGTAGGAACCGGGACTTTTGCTGCTCGAATGAGGGAGTTCAATGTCACCATAGTCTCAGCTACAATCAACTTGGGAGCACCTTTTAGTGAGATGATTGCTCTCAGAGGACTTGTACCTCTTTACCTGACCATAAACCAGAGGCTTCCTTTCTTCGACAACACATTGGATTTGATACACACAACAAGGTTTCTTGATGGTTGGATCGATTTGGTGCTCCTGGACTTCATTTTGTATGATTGGGATAGAGTCCTGAGGCCAGGTGGTTTGCTGTGGATTGACAGCTTCTTCTGTTTAAAAGAAGATTTGGATGATTATTTGGAAGCTTTCAAGATGCTTAGATACAAGAAACATAAATGGGTGATTGCTCCAAAGCTGGATAAGGATAATCGAGAAGCGTTCTTCTCGGCTGTTCTTGAGAAGCCTCCCAGACCATTTCGTTGATCAGACACCTGTGGTTGGGTACTACTGAGGACACGACCGCTGTTCAGTTTTTATTGTATTTTATTATGTTCAATGAATTTTAACTGTTTATTTTATGCGGGTGTCAGTGTAAATTTTGTATAAATAAATACGAAATTTGCATAAATAAATAATTAAGAATTATTAAATACAATAAAATATCTTAAAAACTGAAGATCGAACCTGGATTCACTAATGAGGTATGAGAATCACTATCAAATCTGTGTCATCTCTCAGCTTTGATTGATGCTTCGACAGGAGCATACGTGAAAGAGATTCTGCTTTGGAATCTCAACTTTTGTTCTCTTTATACATGTGTAACATAAACGCATTGACAATAAGGAGAGTTAATCTCGACGAGTCTGGTCATGTTAGGCCAACGTTTTCACATAAAGCTTAGAAGGTGATTATGGATTTCATGGATTTCTTCATTTGGATATTTAGCAATATTTATAAAATTCGGAAGTTAAATCAATAAAATAAGTAATTTAAGATTTAAAAGATTCAAATAATATTAGATAGAAATAAAATTGAAGAATTTATAAAATAATTAAAAAAGATTGACTTTACTTATGAAAAATTTCAAAGTTTAATTAAAAAAGAACTTTAAATGGTTTATTTTAATTTATAAAAAATAATTATTTTATAAAAATTGACCAATTAATTAATTAATTTTAAAAAAAATTATTAAACTATAAAATTGAAAACCCAATGAAAAAATGAGTCAGTTTAAGATTTTTTACAATTAATTTGATCGAATAGATTTTATAAAATAAACTAATTAAATTAAATTTAGATTGTAAATATATTTAAATTTAGTCAATTCTAAATTTAGTAATTTGTACGAATTTGATTAGCTATAAAAAATTAATCAAAATTAACTTCAGATACTAATTTAATTTGATTTGATTTAAATTAAATTAAATTTGAATATTCTAAAAATTATATATTATTAAGAAGATTCTTCAAAAATAATATCAATTTCAAATTAATGTCATGAAGTGATATTACCTATGGAAGGCCTAGGGAAATGGTGATTTTATGTTTAAAATATATTTTTAAAAGTTTAGAATCCGCCATCCTCTTAAATCTAGTTTAGAAGGTTTATTAATGTCTAAAGTAAGCAATATATTGAAAAAAAAGTTTAAGTTCCTTATAAAATTAAGTGTAGTTTGGTCTTTTAATTTTTCAATTAAATTAATTTTAAACTTTTATTTTTCGCCAATTAAAATTCAAAATTGTCTAACATATAAAAAAGTGTGATTCATTTATATTTAATCGACAATGATATAAAAAATAAAGTTAATTTGACGAAAATTAAAATTAAAGAATCAATTTTATGCTTAAATCAAAACGAACTATTTTTTTTTTCTTGATATATTCCTTAATATTCCAATAATCTTTGTTAATGGGCCGACAAAAGGGCTTGAGATTAGGCCTAGTCTGACCCGAAATCAACATGTGAAGCTTGGGTTTAGTGAGCCTTTGGTTAGGGCTGCTTAGGCCTGATAATGCAAAAGGGCGTCGTTTTGTCATAAAATAATATCATTTTGTTTTTTAAAAAATAAAATTCAGATCGAGCTCTGGTCGGTAGCCTTGGAGTCTTGGATCCAGTTAGACTCGACCCATTGTTATCTTATAATTATCATTTGCAGTCTAATAATACGAGTTTTAATTAGATACTATAATGTCCACGCGTTAGGTTAACGTGGAACCGACTAAGAATATTTTAACACATCAGATGGCCAAAAAGTAGTGACTTATAGTATATCTCATCTATTTAATTTTTGTGATCCTATTTATTAAATGAGTAGATTTTCATAGAATAAAATAAGCACAGAGAACATGTGATCTAATCCCTTATAAGGGAACATATCTTCTGTTTCTATCTACTATGTTCTTCCTATTCTCAAGTCATCTCATTTGTCCTATTTTTATAAATCCTATTTATTAAATAGATAGATTTTCATAAAACTATTGTTTTGAAAATCAGACTATATTGGCCGGTTCGACTATTCCGTTCAATTGACTCCTAAAAATTAATCCCTAATTGAACCAGTGAGAACCGATAAAAATTGATCAATTGATCGGTCGAACCGACAAGTTCGACCAATGGTTCAATAAATTTTATTATTATTATTTTTTAAAATATTTTTTGATATTTTTCTATTTTTAATATTACTAATATTATATATAATTAAATATAATTATTACGTAATTATAACATCATACCGAACCGATCAAACTAATAATCAGTAAAAATTAAGTAAAAATTAAAACCCCCAATTCGATGTCCGTTATAATTCCGAAACCTCGCATAAAACAGAGTAATTATAGAATAATAGAAATAGGCGATCCGGTCTCTTACACAAGAACAAATCTTCTGCCCACCTGCTGTATTTCTCCTGTTCCCAAATTTTCTCATTTGTCCAATTTTATGAATCCTATTTATACACAAATTAACGGGAACTTCACACGACGGATTTGATTTTCAGTAACACTTCCGTCACCCCTCCACCATCCTGTCAAATCTAACGCCGTCAACTTCCCGTCATTTCAAATTCCAACAAATCATCAGGTTCGTGAAGTGACAACTCCGAACCTGAGGTTTGGGTGCGCGCGCGACTCTATGATTTCACTCTCTCTCGAGACACTGTCCTCTTTTTTCAATATTAGCGGATTCACTCTTTTGATATTTCGGCTCTGAAAGTTATCCGGAAGCTTCGTACCGGTGAAATTAGGGTTTTGGAGAAGACATTTTCAAATCTGAAATATAATGGCCGACGGGTCTGACAAGCCGATCGAGTCAGTGGTGGAGAAGATAAGTGAAAAGATACACGATCATAGTTCTTCCGATTCTGATTCCGATTCGGGGAAGAAGCTGGAATCTCCGTCGTCGGTGAAACTGAAGATTTACCGGTTGTTTGGGAGAGAGAGACCTGTTCACAAGGTTCTTGGCGGAGGAAAAGGTACGGAACATCTTGAGTTTACCGATTGCTCTGATATAATGCTCTAGTTTTTTTTTTGTTTTTTTGAGAAATATGTAATGCTCTTGTTGTTCGTTTAGTGGAGCGCTTGTTTGTTTTCAATGCTTAAGAATAGCTGTACGGCTTGGTTTGAGCTGCCTTTGAAGTACTTATTAAACCGCAAGTAAGTATGGATTAATGGTTTGGTATCTTTTATAAACCTAGTTTTGATTCAGGAAATAGATTCTACATCTTTGAATTTTTTTTGGCCTCTGTTTATGAATATGAACCGTTATTTGGATTCAAACATTATATTCAAATGCTAAAGTCGGCAACTGGCGGAAACCCATGTAGTATCATATTCTTTTGTTTTTCAAGATTGTTGATAACTGATAAGACATTTAAAATGCATATGTTGAGGCAAATTTGTGTTAGTTCTTATGCATATTATGTCGGATTCTAAGTTTTTTGGTCTTGTAATATTTAGTGATCATGCAGATTGTGTTGGAAATTTTAGTTGTTTGTCTTGTAATAGTTTACGCTTAGTAGATTGTTTCGAATCATTAATTTTGCTTATGCATATTGTGTTGGATCCTAAGTTGTTTGCCTTGTAATAATTTCATGCAGCTGCTGATGTGTTATTATGGAGGAACAAGAAAATCACAGCGGGTGTTCTTGGTTTTGTCACAGCAATCTGGGTCCTTTTTGAATTGATTGAATACCACCTGCTTACACTAGTGTGCCATGTTTTGATATTATCCTTGGCGATGCTCTTCCTCTGGTCCAATGCTCATACATTTATCAAAAAGTAGTGATCTTCTTCGTTGCATTATTAGCACGCACACATCACCCTTTTTGTCCTCATAAGATCCATTACAGCATTCATCGTTTCATTTCTCAATTTTTTGTACGAGTTTTATCATTTACTGACACTTTTGCAGGACTCCACCTCAGATCCCAGAAGTTCAAATTCCAGAGGAACTATTCCTGCAGGTTGCTTCGGCGCTGAGGATTGAAGTCAACCGTGCCTTTGCTGTCTTACGTGATATCGCATCTGGAAAAGATTTGAAGCAATTTCTCACTGTATGGTTCTTGTATACCTTATTACGCTGATACTGATGAAAGTTCAGACTGAGTTTTGATTACATATGGGATTGTGTTGCTTCCGGGATATGCATCACATTAGTATTGATTCATTCTATTGGCAATCCTGAACTATATGCCATCTCTAACTCGGTGCCAATTTTGCATTTTGGATTTGTTATGTCCTTAAACCAGATGTCTAACTAGTTTCTTTTGTATGCAAAACCGTATCCCTTGTATCTCAGGTCATCGCTGCCTTCTGGGTCATGTCAATTGTTGGGAATTGGTGCAATTTCTTGACTTTGTTTTACATAGGTAAATAAATACCGCAACATGTATCTTACATTTAAATTCAAGTATTGCTTCTGATTGTTCACTAAATTTTCATCACTCATCTGGAAACAGCATTTGTCCTACTCCACACCGTACCCCTTGTATATGAGAAGTATGAGCATAAGATTGACCCATTTGCAGAGAAGGCCATGATAGAGCTTAGGAAGCTATATGCGGCGTTTGATGCCAAGGTCCTGAGTAAGATTCCAGTGGCCCCGTTAAAAGCCAAGAGGGTATAGAGAAGAGGGCTACTGTATTTTTGCTGACAGCACAATTTGGTAAATCATGAATCTGGTGTTTGTGATTGCTCTTATCCATATTGTAATATTAGTTACGCCTTTTTGAACCCCCGTCCAACTGTTACTTAAGTGTTGTGATTGCAATTAGAATTGATCTGAAATTTGGGGTTCTGTAAAGTAGAAGGTTCTGTCTTGCATTAATGATCATTTTGTGGCTTAGTACCTTCTTGACTCTGAACTTTATATTTGGTAGTTTCGCATTTTGGCGGCCAAGATGATTCGGTAACTTTGCTCAATCCCATTTTCTTCAGTGGCGACGTTAGGACCAAAAGCATGCAGACCTTTAGGAGCCTGAAGGATATGGTGTCGGTGTTATGCATGCTGGGTCCTGGCTTGAGCCCGATTTGGATAAACCACTCGGCCTATTCGACCCCGCTTCGTTGGGTAAATCGGCTTGGGTCAGAATTGGACTGTACATATTAGGTCTAAAAACACAACTTACAATTTCCAATATTACACAACACGAGTTCAAGTGTTCCTTTTGATTTTTTTCCTCGTTTAATAATTTATTAAATTAATATTGTTAAAAATAAAATTTATAATTACAATAATTTGATTACTTAATTATAGATTAAAATACCCTCAGAAATTTTGTAAACATTTAAATTTTGTTTATGTTAAAAATCCTTGGACAAAATCACCAAAATTTTAAATTGCTTTATTTAAACAAGCCTTTAAAGTGTAATTCAATAAATAGTTTCAAGTGAAATTTTATGTTTAATAGTTATTTAAATTGATAAATTTATATGTTACAAATTTTAAAAATATTTTTAAAAATTCATAAAAACTATTAATGGTTAATAGATAATTTCTAAAAATATTTTTTATACAATCAAATCAATCATATTATAAAATAACTATTGCATAATTTATGGAATGATTAATTTTCTATTTTTAGTATTAATCATCGACATACATTTTACAATTAATGATGTCTATGTAACTTCAAGTACTATATGTATTTAAGAAAAAAAAACATAAATCAAAACTATCAAATAAAAATAACCAGAAAAAAGCGGGGGAAAAAGAAAAACCCTAACAGGATTGAAAAGAATTAATTGAAGATTGCACGCACGCTATAACAAGAATACATGAATTAAAAAATCTATACTGTGTAAGTAATTACACAATCAAATTTTTTTTCCTTACTTTTTCACTGTTTTGGCGTTAATCTTGAAATCTGAGTAGTGTCATCAAATGATGATGTTAAAGGAACTGTAGAGAACTCAGGATCAGAATGTTCAACGGCCTTAAACTTTGCCTGAGATGTTATGGGGCTATAATAATTATGCGAATGAGATGTAGAAAAACCTGATCTCTGGAAGCTAGATACCGTAGAACCTCCTGCCACAGACGGACTAGGACTAGGACTAGCGCTAGCACCACTTTCAGAACCTTCGTTTGTTCTACTTCTGCTAGTGTCTTCCATGGCCTCTCTCTTCTCCCTTTCTTCGGTTTCTTTAAGAAGAAAATCAACCCACAGATCTGCAAAGGACTGGAGATACACATACACCATACACAATGAGACTTTAAAGTATATACGAAACAACTGAGAAAGCCAATACATGCATGTGTCTTCAACATTTATAGGAAAGAGTGATACCTGGTCAGACGCCAAATTGGAGTTGGCATCAGTGGAACTTCCTCCCAGAATTCCGCCAACTAGGCGTCCGGGTAATCCTAAGACTCCCCGAACAACACCTCTCCCACCTTGTTGAGCAATGCCTATCCTCTGCTTGTCCTCATCAGAGAATCCCAACATCCGCACCATGAGATCAAGAACCTGAAACCAATGTCCATGGTAAGGGATGAAATATTTGGGATTCTGGAAAAAATGGAGGGAGCGAGATACAATTAAAGCTTCTTTAATATCTGCATCTGCAATGCACTAGCAATAGATGCACAAAAACCATCGTATCGTAACGTTTATCATATCTCCTAGAGAGACCAAATTAAGGCAGCCCAAATATCGAGTCATTGATCAAGATACTAATATAAGAACATAAACATTCTTGTAGGCTCTCTAGGATTAACCGTTTACCAGTACATTTTGATCACAAAATTATAGTAAGAAAGAATGCAAAAGAGTGACATTTCCAACAGTATTCTTAAAGAAAGAGTCCAACCTCTTTACTATGGTTTCTCTGGAAGTAGGTGACCAGCAATTTGATCACAATACGCCTGTGAAATAAAAGAAGATTAATTTGCAGTTTCAATTTTCAAACCCAGCATAAACGATATTTCTTATCAAAATGAGAACATGCACAATTGCCACTCTGTCAAATTAAATAAAGACACAGAAACATCCAAGAGTAGGAATAAACTTATGTCTAAATAATGCTAACCTATCCACCAGATAATCGGAGTCCACGGACATTCGATTAAGTCTTGTCATGCTCTGCTCAAGAGCTCGGCGGAGTTTTGAATTGTCTTCCTCTAGCTTATTTACTCTATTTCTTGAATCTGCAAGCGTCCTTTCAGTTTGTGTAAGCTTGGCTAAAATATCTTCCTTTTCCCTCTTTGATGCCTCTGTTATTTTGTCTGCATCCTGAAAGAAGCAAAGGCTTGTTACTTTAAAGGAGACAATGACTTCCAAATCAAAGTCCCAGTTTTTCCAGGTCAGTCGAGAAAAAGCAAGCAATATATCAAACAGAAATTCCTAGGTAACAAAAACAGAAAGTCATGTAAAACCCTAACATCGACTATACAATTCAATATAAGAAACATAGGAAAAAGTGACCAGTTGAAGCGAACAGGCAGAACATATTGACCTTGCCAAGTAAAAGATGATTTCTCTCAAGTTGATAAGAGCAAATCCACCAAATTAGTGTCACAAATTATGAATGCATGTTGAATCATAAATTGAAAATAGTAGGAAAAGCCCTACTTTCAAAAGCTCTGAAAGTTTAGCTGATTCTTCTCTTGCCAAAGACAATTGCCGTTCCAAATGTTCCTAACAATATAATAGTAATATTAGCATAAGAAACAAACCGAAATAACGAGATATTCAACAGTTAACTGCATAGTAAAAGTATCAAAATTTACCTTAGCTTCAATTTCGGCAAAATACTGACCAAGCGCAGTTTGAAGGTTTATAAGTTCAGTATCTTTTGATTCTATTATGCTCATACAATTTGCAAGCTTTCTATTCAAATCTTCAATAATTTCCTTTGATTTCAGGATCTCACTGTTGTTGCTCATCTTGACTTCCTCTTGACTTGCAATTGCTTGCTTCAAAGCTTTCTCCAAGTTCAATAGTTGAGCCTTTAGATATTCATTATTCTGACGAAGTTCTTCAATAATTTTAGTGTCCTCATCCATCTTTTCTGATTCTTCAGATTCCTAGACAAGGACAATTACAGCATAAAAATCCTACATATTAAAGTTTGAAAGACATATACACAAATAAGCACAAAACAAAATACTATGAAGGCAGCAAGTAATGGGTTATGCTTGGTTAATATTTCACCATATTCTATAACAAGTTACAACAGCATAAAAGTCAAGGAAGAAGGGAAGGCAAGGAGTTACCAGTAATAAGCACATAAATCCTCCTAGGATGATATAACTGAATCATAAGATGGTACACACTAGTTAGATCTTTTGCTAAGAACTCCACCCTAGTTCTTTTTCTTTGTTAAGACGCATTCATAAACCACTGGATTCCACAAACATGACTTATTTGTCACGGATTGATATTGAATAGATGAAATTGGAGTTTGGGGGATGACTACCTTTTCTAACAAGTGCTGCTTAAGACGAGCCAATTCTTGCCGTGCCTTGTCCCTTTCACGACAAGTTTCTTTCAAATCTTTCTCCAATTTCTTCAATGATATCTCCAATTCATCCTTCATATGAGAAGTTTCAGATGAATTTACCTTCTGAAAAGAAACATATAAAGGTCAAAAATCAATGTGATAAACACGTAAGAGGTTCTTCTGCACATATGATTACAGGGAAATATTACCCCATCCTGAAAGGTCTTGTCAGTTAAAGACTTTCTGCTCACTTCCAAAGCAATCTCAAGTTCATTCTTTGCCATCTAAATAATAAAGGATATACATCAAAACCCCATTGTGCATGGAATAGTATAACATATCAGTATGGAAGGGCCAATGAAGAAAGAAAGTTTAAAGAGGATGGTATCAATAACCTTAAGATCAGCATTTTCTTTCTCCAAAGTAGCTATTACTTTCTTTAAACTCTTTAATGTGTCATCAGAATCCTTATCCTTCCCTCTTTGCAGCTCTAACTCCAGGTTTCTTATCTCTGATATTTTAGCACTCAAATCACCACGTAAGTTGTTGATATCTATAGAAGACTGCCAATCAGAAAAATGACGCAAATGTTTCAGGTTCCAAAATCAGGAAGAATTAAGAAAATATCTGCAAAATTCTTACAATAAGCTTATAACATCAAGCTATAGATTACTATTCCAATGGGTAAAAATAAATCTGCAAAAAAAAACAGCACCTACACATGGTATTTGATACAAAGGTTTATATATCCAGACTTGATGAAGAAGAAGGGTGGAAACCAAAAAGTAGCAATTCCATAGCTATAATATATGATTTTAAGTCCCAATACATCCCATCTAAATTCCAAACTCACTTTGTTCTCTTCCATCTTCAGCTTCCGAAGCTCCTCTAGTAAAGATTCATTAACCTTGTGCTTCTCTAAAATTAACCAGCCAATAAAAAGGGGGGAGAACAATAAAATTATCAGAAACAAAACAAGATTGAAAACAACAAAATATAGGCATAATTATATTACTTAAGCAAAGAAACATACCTTGTAATTTTAGTTGAGTATCTTCAAATTTATCTTGTTCCTTTTGAAGTTCCATCCTAAGCTGCTTTAGTTGTTGTTCATGATTCGCTTGCATTGCTGCCATGGACCTATTTTTCTCCTCAAGCAAGTCTGCAAGCTCCTAAAGGCATTCAGATATAATTTGCAAGTTCATTCAGAATACAGAATGAAGCACGAGCATCCCAAAGCAGTCCAGATTATGTTATTTCTATTTAGGTTTGTTTAAGGTTTGTTCATGCCATTTTCCTATTTGATGCAGTAGTGGCCCCAGATGCATTTTCAACCTCAGTTAGGAATTGTCTAAATAGGATTCTTATAGAAAATCTTTTTATAAATAAGTTGATATAGCAATTTTAATAGCACTGTTATTTCTGCAGTTTTAATTCAAGATCGTTTCTGTTACAAGCCTAACTTCCTCTCAATTGTTCCAACCACAATCAACCCTGGTCTAGATCTAAGCTGAAATCTAGCTGTGCACTATTTTCCCTCCATCATAAAGAAAAACGAAATAAATAGCACCAAGAATTAAGAAGCTAAGAAATTCGATTCTCCTACTTGCTACCTCCCTCTCGTACTGGAAGGTATCCTTATTGTATAACAGAATTGTGTACAACGCATTACCTTTTCCTTTGTAGCTTCCAAATGAGAAGTATGAGCTACCCCATTCATTATTCCATTCTGTGTTTGAACTCCAGCAACACGGTTTTTGGCAAGAGCTGAAGGTGATTTCTGTTGTCTTTTAGGTGACTGATCACCACTTCCCTGCAAAAACCCCATACTGTTTCCTTATTCATGATTCTTTTTCTATGTCCATGTCGAGAAACAAAGATTAAAGCATCTCAATATTTTCTTTGCAAAATGCAGAACCAGTCAGTTACTCTCATTGTCGCTATTCATTTTCAGATAACCATATGCAGTTTAATAACAAAAAAAAGAAGAAGAGAACAAACATGAAAGCATTGTTTGTAGGCACAACTAAGGTCCCACTAAAACAAATGACAACGTTTCATAGTTGGAGGGTAAAATAGAATTACACAATTTTTAGCAGCATATAATGAAAACCACGTATCTGCCATGAATACGTGTCAAGAACTCAAGATAAAGATTCAAAGAGTAACTTTAAAAAAAAAAATTCAAAGAGTACCTTGAGCATATGGGCCGCATGTGCTGATGCTCTTGTATTATCAATTCTTGACAAATTCAAGGCCTCCTTTGTTGCGGTCAAATTTTGTTTCAAGGAGCCATTTTCTTGGTTCAGCCTGCAAATTTGATCCTACAAAATGCAGTTTTTGAACAAGAAACTTAGGGTCTCAAAGAGTCATGAACCATATATCAAGATTCTGCAGTACAGTTTCATCATGATTTTAAATATTAACATGAAGCACAAAAAGATATACGCACTCATGTGTCTGAGACACTGAATCAAAGCATCAAATGAACAGTCATCAGATTACCTCTTTCTCTTTTAATAATGCTGAATAGTTAACTGCCAGCGCTTTTATTTCTGCCTCAGATTCCTGAAGTCTTCTTATTTCCGTTTTGTAGTGATCAATCTGCAGAAAGTTCAAACGAAACAAATTAAACTGGATTAACTATGTGGATTTGGTCCAGACAACAATAATTCACCTAAGCACGAGAAAGCTAGAGACTCCGCAATTCAGGAACAAGTACAAGCAAGCAACTAGCAACTAATTATTTTAAATGGACTCCAGACACAACAATATTAGCTTGTGCTACTTCCAATGTAGTCTATCATATGAAGTGAATAATCTCAATCATCTCACATTTGCAAGAACAATGAGACTTATAGTCTGAGGTCATTATTATGACTTGAAGCTAGCACTAAGACAATGTCTTATACTCTTATACCTACTCCCTTTCCAAACATTAAAAGCTCAATTACAATGTACTCCTTACAATAGCAAACAATTAGGATGATATTCGCAAACAAATGATAGAATGATCGGGTTTTTGCAGTAATGATAACCTAAATCGTCAGTTTGACGAAATCAAAGTATCTAAGTAGGAATACTTGCGCATTTACAGATTTTATCAAGTTCTGAAGAATATAACTCGAAGAGGAAAAGAATCATTCTATCTCATCAACTCCTAGCCAGAAGAAAAACTAGATAAACAAAAACTGAAAATACGAACCACACCTCTGAATTATAAGAAGAGTCAATCCCATCGGTTACAAAAGTAGAGCGAGAATTTGACTTCGAATGCGCGAAATGATGAGAATTCCTCCGATCATAGACCGAAGAACGGTCGCCGTTGGTAGAGCCGTAGATCTTAAGCTCCTCTTCGTCGTCGTCGTCGCCGTCGTGAACGTCGAGTACGATCTTGCTTAGGTTTTGCTTCAAATTCTCGATCGAGCTCAACATCACTCAAGATTGAGAATCAAACAAGAGTCGGAAACCTCTAATTCGTCGGTTTAAAATTCTGAATTAAATCGGAGGGAAAATCGAGTCGGTGAATTAGAATTGGGGAGGGAAGCAGTGTCCGAGTTTGTTTGGCAGATCTGAGATGTGGCGATAAAACGTTAATTTTATTTCGGTTTTTTTTTTTGGAAATTCGGAAGAGTACAAAGTACAAACTACAAAGTAATTTTTATTTATATAGTTTGGGTTTGGTGCGTTAGGACTTAACAACTTGTTAAAGAAGTTCTAAAATAGTTTTGGAAGCTGATTACATGCTAATGCTATGCGACTAGCCGACACGTCGGTTTTGACGTAAATATGTCTCATTGGGCCAACTGGGCCAGTACCCTTGAAATTAAGAGCCCAATATACTCTGCAATCACATGTTTGCCATTTATTTTTTAATTTTCTATTTTCAAATTTGGTAAGAAAAAATATTTATTTAAATATTTGTTTTTATTTTTATTTTTAGTTTTGGTTTTTTCAATTTTCAAAATTTATGAAAATCTTCATTTTTTATAATCTGATTTACTATCAACTAAATATATATTATTTAATTATTTAATATAATAATTATAAATAATTTAATATTATATTATTAATTAAATTATGTATAATTTATTTTAATTAATAATTTAATTTAATTTTAAATTATTGAAATATCTTCAAGATATATAAATTTCAAATAATAATAACTAAAATATATCTAAAATAAAATTTAATTTTAAAATTATTTATTTTAATAAAATAAAATAATTTTTATTGATAATTTATTAATAAATATTGAATAAAATAAATTTTAATTAATTAAAAATAATTTATTTTTAATTTTTATCTAATACTACTTATCATCAGTAATAAAATATTAACATTAACAACCAAACAATTTTTGTTTTTATTTAAAATTGATTCAAAATTTTCAAAACAACTTTTCCAACAGGTATAAGATTTCCGTCGGCAATTAACAACGGTTTCTTAATCGTCGGTAATTTTCTATCAATAATTCATTGATCTCATGTAGCGTTATGTCATTAACTCGTGAAATTGTTTATTTACATGTTTTCAAATTTTTGTGCAATGTGTACTTAAAATGTAACAAGTTCCCTCGTGATCAAAATTATCCAACTTATCCAAGCTATAGACAAAAAGAGGAAGACTTCCAAGTTCTGCCCGTGTTTTTGTGACTTACAAGTTAAGTTGTTACAAGACAGCTTTCAAGTGGGGTAATGCGCTTAAGGACATTATTGTTTGGAATCTAAGAAATTAGCGTATTTATCCGATGACTGATGTTCAGTTTGTAATAAGACAATCATAACATATGCGAAAGGCAGTCAGGTGACACCAGGGAAGCACTGGTCCCTCAAGTTGGTTGTACTAGAGAGAACAAGATTCTTTTGCAATCAATTATTTGAAACCAGACGGTCTCTTCTCCTGTTGAAACACTTGTTGAAACCAAAGTTATTTAGTTCTGCTATTATCAAGTTCTTCAATGTCCTTTTTTCATATCGGTTTAAGATTTGCTTGGCTAATGATAATAAGAATTATAATAAATATAATTAAGCGTTAATGATAATAATAAAAATCAAAATTCAGGTTTGATGCTCGATCAAGAGAGGAATGCCAAGAAGCGTGAACTTCATATCACTCCCTTTTGTTCAATTGCTCAGTCTTCAGGAAATGAAATGGATCCAAGTCTCGTGATGTTTGAGGTACATATTGTAGAATATTGTCTCAAAGTCAGAAATCTCCACTTCTCAGAGTCAGAAATTATACCTTGCTTTCGGTAATTGTTGAAGTCAAGAATGGTGGCTTGATTTTCTGATGGAGTTTGGTGCAGCTAGCTTTGACATTCACCAATGGAATTCTCTATAAATGGGAGAAAGCACAATGAGAGAGATGAGTAGGAGAAGAGAGCAGAAGTTGGTTAGTGTGAGAGAGTAGAGAAGTTTTCTAGAAGAGAGGGAGAGCTTCAACTTCGAGAGAAAAGAGAGAGAAGAAGTTTAGAGAGAGAGAGAGAGGAAATATATATATTCATATTTGGGTCTCTTGAAAAATTGAGTGATAAACACTATTATATGCTCTCATTGATTATAGTAAAATACTCAGTTGTCTCTAAACTGGACGTAGGTATTGCCGAACCAGTATAAAAATCTTGGTGTTCTTGTTATTTTATTTTTACTCCGAATTTATTAACGTTTCCGCACAACAAGTGGTATCAGACTCCAGTTTTTTCGACTGGGGTTTTGTAGGAGTGAAAATTTGTCGGTGAACAGTGTCGGTGAACAGTGTATGTGCTACAGTTCCCGTGAACAATGCTGGTGCTACAGTACCCACGAACAGTGTCATTGCTACAGTCCTCTACTACAGTAACGGTACGCATTTATGAATAGTGACGAGTAGAAGGTTGGAGATAAAGACGAGCCCGTTAAGAGGGAGTCAATATCGTCATCGTCGACACTTACATCCAATAGACATCCAATCGTTACTACAATGTTAGAGGCTGATAAATTTAATGGCTCTAATAATTTTTGTATGTGGCAGTATGAAGTTATGGATGTATTGTATCAACAAGAGTTGGATATAGTTCTGGAAGATAAACCTGAAGATATGGATGATAAGCACTGGATGCGAATTAATCTCCATGCTTATGCTTCTATTTGATCATTCCTTGATAAGGAGCTGAAATATCCTTATATGAAGGAAACTTGTGCCAAGGAGTTATGGACGAAATTGGAGGAAAAATATATGACCAAGAGTGCAGAAAATCGGCTCTTCTTGAAGAAGTGACTTTTCCGATTTCAGTATCGTCCAGGTATTTCTATGCACGAACAACTAAATGATTATAATAAAATACTTACTGATTTAGCAAACCTTGATGTGAAAATTCCTGATGAGGATAAGGCACTATGTTTGTTAAATTCATTGCCTGATGATTATGATCATTTGACAACTACTTTGTTTTATGGAAAATCCGAGGTGAAACTTGATGAGGTTTCTGCGGCACTAGTGAATCATGAGTCTCGTAAGAAGGAACTGAAGACTCACAATTCACAAACTGAGGCACTCACTGCAAGGGGACGAAC
>JAOSBM010000009.1:21036557-21046678 GCA_027568955.1 Erythroxylum tenue | reverse complement strand
TTCGGGCCGGCCCGATTACCCGAATTAATATACCAACGCCAATTTTTTCCCGAAATTGACGCCCGAAATTTTCGGGCTGGCCCGGTTACCCGAAATTTTTACCCGAAATTGTCGGGCCGGGGTAAGTTCGGGTTCGGGCCGGATAACTCAAAAAAAAATTCGGACCGGATAAGTTCGGGTCGGGTTACTGAAAAAAAATTCGGGTAATTCGGGCCAGGCCCGAACAGTAAAAATTGGGCCTGAATTACCCGAATGCTCACCCCTACAAAACACCCCCACACTTTCTAAAAATGCAAGTTAGGTGGATAACCTTTCCAAATTTTATAAGGAGTTTGATCTAGTTTCTTATAAGGGACTTTGTTTAGAACATAACAAGCTGAAAGGATAGCTTCCCCCCCATATAAAATTAGGTAAACATACAATTTACCTAAAACAAAGTCCCTTATAAGAAACTATTTGCACCCAAATCTGTTTGCACCAAGTCTAGAGTTCCATAGGTCTAAAGACTCAACAATATAAGCAGAAGAAGAAGATGCATTCATTTCAGTGTCAAGTACAAATAAGCCCCCATTACAAAACCCTTTTCCAACAAAGTTCTCATTCTTAGTCAAAACTAGCTTATTAGAATCAAAGGTTAGTTTAACACCATCTTTGTGAAGCAATGCACCAGAAATCAAGTTTCTATGTACATCAAGAACAAACAAAACATTTTATAATGTCAACACTTTTCTAGAAGTGAGTTTGAAAATGACTTTGCCAACTCCTTGGACAGGAACTCTGCTAGAGACAAATTCACCATCAGCAGCATCATTCAACTCATTGAACAGGTCCTTGTTGGTGCAGACATGGCATATGGCTCCTG
The DNA here is from genome assembly GCA_027568955.1 of Erythroxylum tenue. NCBI lineage: Eukaryota > Viridiplantae > Streptophyta > Magnoliopsida > Malpighiales > Erythroxylaceae > Erythroxylum > Erythroxylum tenue. The sequence continues at coordinate 21,045,816 of JAOSBM010000009.1, read as the reverse complement.
TGTCAACAATCCACTTGACCAAATTTCTAGCAAGGTTGACTTCGGACACCATAGCAGTAATGATCTCCTCGTCATCACCAGCTTTAACCATATTAGCTGAGGTTTACCAAAGCTCTTCTGGTTACCCCATTGGTACCCCGTATGGTTTCCTTTCCCGAACTATTGCAGTTTCTATCCTTGGCCTTTCTTCTCATAGTTGATTCTAGCTTGACAATTGGCAGTAGGATGACCTGGCTTGTGGTACCACCAACAGTCATCATCAATCCTTTTACACTTAAACTAACCCTGCTTGTAGTTGAAAGGCTTGTTTTTTCCACCATTCTTCTTGAAGTTATTAGCATTTCTATATTCTACCACATGAGCTTTAACAGTAGGGACAAGGGTGAGTGTTTTGGTCTTATCTTGTGCACGATTGACATCCTCAATCTTTATATGTTCTATTAACTCCTAAAGCTTCATGTCTTTCTTTTTATGCCTCAACTGGTTTTTATAATCATTCCATGAGGAAGGTAGTTTCTCAATAAGGGCATTAGCTTGAAACAACTCACACATGTTCATACCCTCAGCAAGGATTTCAGTAACTAGATTTTCATACTCATTTAGTTGGTCCACAATAGGCTTATCATCAACAGTGGTAAATTTAACCACCTAGCAACTGCATATTTCTTAGTACCGGCATCATCCGTCTTATATTTCACTTTTAAAGCATCTTAAATTTCCTTAGCATTTTTGTACTTGCAGTAGATATCAAACAAAGGGTTGACCATATGGTTGAGTAACACTCTTCTAACGGTACGATTATCTTTAATAGTCTTAGGGTCAGTGTTGTCACTAGGAGTCTCTTGAAACAGTACATAATCAATTTCGTATTGATGAAAGTAAAACAAATTTTTCTCAGACCATCGTTTAAAATTTCTCCCATCTAGAGGCTCTAATCTAGTTAGTTTAGGTATAATTTTCGGAGCTACGGTGATAGGGGCTGAACCTATGTGGGGAACAGTCAATGCAAAACCTACATTGATCTCATTTGCAGACGATATATTAAATCTGTGGTGATATTCACCAGTTCTCCATCAATCTTCAACGAAGATACAACAAACAGAAGACAGATTTGAAGATATGTGTGAAGAATGTGTGTTTGAACATCGAAGAAGAAAGAGGGAAAGACTTTCTGATTAAGGAACAGAAGAATAATGCTATGTCTAAGTGAGACATGTGAGACTCACGTGAGAGTGACAAGACAGAAGCATTATCAAATGCAGTCGCATTGACACATTCAATAGCATAAGTTGAACACATGAGGGAACATGATATCTACCTCATAAATGAAGACATCATTGGATGTAACTGATACCCATTCCTATATAAGACAAACATAAGTTTCAGTCTGAGACACACAGAACACATTGAACACATTTATTGTAATCAATAGTCTGAGAGTGATTTACGAAAAGAATAGAGTGAAAGTTTAAAAGCTGCTGGAGTACTTATTTGAGGGTACTAGAGAGAGTTCATAGACCTCTCGTAAGTGTTTTTTGAAAACACTTAAATCTCTTGTAACTTACTCTTTTCTTGATACTAGTAGAACCACAAGTGTGAGATCCTTGGATGTAGATAGCATTGAAGCTATTGAACCAAGTAAAATTCAGTGTTCTTTATTTTTATGCTATTTTCACTTCCTGCAAAATCAAAACATTTTTATCAGTCTTTGTGGTAAAAGACAACAGTATAATACAAAATCCTAACATCAGTGGTATCAGAGCCTATCTACAACTTTCTGGGTAACTCTTGGCTATTTAAGCATCAAGGTTCATCAAGAATTTCTTTAAGAATATTTCTTCTCCTATCTCTTTAAACTACATTTAAAATGGTAGGAAAAGAAATGGATGTCTTCAGTGGTAAGGAAGACTTTACAATCTGGAAACTTCAGATGCAAGCTTTACTTGAGTCTTATGAATGTTATGGTGCTATTGAAGAACAGTATGATGTAGATACTGACCCTATCAAGAGACTCAAGATGCAAAGACTTGCACATTGCAAGTTAATACTTCACTTATCACCGGTTGTGATAAGGAAAGTGCAGAATTGTAATACTGCATAGAAACTTTGTCTAAAACTTAATGAACTATATGTTAAAAGACGTCTGCCTAACAAGATGACACTTTTACGTAATCTTGCTAATTATAAAATGAACACTACTGTTTCTATTGATGATAATTTGGTTTATTTATTTAAGTTGGTGCAAGAATTAGAAGCTACAGGTGAAAGGATCTTAGAAGAACATCAAGTCGTAGTCACTCTAAAGGCTTTACCATCTGAGTTCAGTGCTTTCAAGAAGGTGATCAAGCATGCTAGTGGAGAATCTCTAATTGTTAAGAGGGTGTTGGACTCACTAATGGAAGAAATAGTATACATTAATCCTTTCAAGAAGGAACAAGAAGTGATGTTCGTCAAAAATAATCAAGATAAGAAGTCACAAAAAAAGAATAGCAAGAAAGGAAATTGGTAGAAAGGAAATGGCAAGGATAAGCACACCAAAGAAGGTGAAGAAAAGAAGAAAAAGGTTAAAGGCAAGAAGTGTTTCTACTGTGATAAGGAGGGACATTTTGCAAAAGATTATAGAAAGAAAAAAAGAGACAAGGTTGCACAAAGTGGAGACGCTGAGAATATGGAGAAACCTAAAGACTCAAGTGGTGATGAGATATTAGCTGTCACCGAAGAGACTGAAGATCTCAGCAGAGAGTGGATATTCGACTCTGGATGCACCATGCATGTTACTCCTCACAGAGACTGGTTCACAACATTCGAACCAATCACTGCCAAAGTAAAGATGGCAGATTATGGGCAGCAAAAGATCGAAGGGATTGGGAATGTCTCTATCAACATGTTTGATGGGAAGAAGAGAACCCTAACCAATGTCAGATTTATGCCTAGAGTAAGGAGGAATCTTTCTGAAAGCATGTTTGATAAACAAGCCTTTCAGATTAGATCTAAGGATGGACTTAGAGAAATCCTAAAGAATGATAGAGTGATCATAAGAGGAGTTGAAAGAGGTGGGCTATATTATGTAATAGGCACTACCGAAGTGAACCTAACTACAGAAAATGTAGAACCTGATATAACTAAACAATGGCACTCAAGGTTGGGTCATACAGGGAACAAGAGTCTATTCCATCTTCAAAATAGGCTGATTCCAAAAAAAAAGAGATATAAAAAAGTTAGATTCTTGTGAATCATGTGTGCTAGGAAAGCATCACAGAACCAGTTTCCAAAAGGGAGCAAAGAGGGCTAAAGAGATCATGGAATATGCTCACAGTGATCTCTGAGGACCAACTCAAGTGGCCACTGCAGGAGAGAACCGATTTTTCGTGACAATTATAGATGATAAGTCTAGGAAATGTTGGGTCTATCCTATGAAGAGGAAAGATGAAGCATTAGAAATCTTCATCGTGTGGCATACACTAATGGAAAATCAGTTTGGAAAGAAGTTGAGATGCCTAAGGACAGATAATAGACTAGAATACTGCAATAAGGAGTTTGAAGACTACTACAATAAGAAAAGCATTCTAAGGCATAAGGCAGTTAGAGCTACACCTCAGCAGAATGGTGTAGCTGAGAGGCTCAACAGAACACTCCTAGAAAAAGACTAGGTCTATGCTAATATCGTCAGGTTGTTCACAATTTCTATGGGGACAAATAATTAAGACTGCAGCCTCCTAGTGAATAGATTATCTACTTCTGCTAATGAATACAAAACTCCACAAGAAGTATGGAATGGGAAAAAACCTAACTTGACTCACCTAAGGACCTTCGGATGTACTGCATATGCACATTAGAAAGAAGGTAAGTTGGAACCTAGAGCAGTAAAGGGAGTATTTCTAGGTTACGCAGAAGGAGATAAAGGTTACAAGATTTTACTACTTCAACAGGGAGGTTAGGAAACCATTATCAACAAAGATGTAATTTTTAAGGAAAATGAGTTTCCTTTGCTATGCAGGAACTCTCCAAACTCTGATCTACAAAAGGAAGTTCATAAGCAACTTGGATCACCAAGTAATTCAGTTCACTTCTATGTGCCACCAGAAATAGAAGAAGAAGGCAACACACATTCTCATTATGAGAAACTTGTGTAAGGCCCTATTCATCATGAACAAGGGACTGAAGAAACAAAAGGTGAAAGTGAGGAGAGAGCCTCACACACAGCCACTGAGAACCCTCATGAAGCTCTACAAGATTATCAACTCGCTAGAGATAGGCAACTAAGACAAAGAACTCCTTATAGAAGATACAGAGACCCAAACTTAGCTGAATTTGCATGTCTTGTTGCTGAATCCATAGATTATAGGGCTCCTGAAACCTATGAAGAATCCATGAGCAGAAATGATGCTGAACAGCGGAAGATAGTTTGTAAGAAGGAGTATTCTTCTCTAATGAAAAATATGACCTGGACATTAGTGCCTAGACCACCTAAAGCAAAGTTAATATAAAAAAGATGGTTGATTAAGCTTAAAGAAGGAGTTACAGAAGCAGAACCTTATATATACAAGGCTAGGCTTGTAGCAAAGGGATATAGACAAAAGGAGGGAGTTCACTACAAGGAAATTTTCTCACCAGTAGTCAAGTTTAAGACCATAAGACTCATCCTACTGCTAACTACAATTTATGACTGGGAAATCCATCAAATGGATGTCAAAACAACCTTCCTATATGGAAAGCTGGAGGAAACCATCTACATGAAGCAACCAATTGGCTTTGAGGATAAGGAAAAGCTAGATTATGTCTGTCTATTACAGAAATCTTTATATGGACTTAAAAAAACACCTAGGCAGTGGAATAAAAATTTCCATGAGGTTTTTGCTAGTATGAATTTTATTATAACTTCATATGACTACTGCCTATACTTTAAAGACCTAGGACAGACAAAAGCAATCTATATGTTGGTTTATATGGATGACTTAATCATTACAGGGGAAGACTTAATTAGAATTGAAGAGGTAAAGACTGAATTGTGTAATCACTTGGAGATTAGGAAATGGGAGAAGTACAAAAGCTTCTAGGAATGCAGATAGTTAGAAAAAGAAGGGAAGGAAAGCTGTGGCTTATTCAAAGAAACTATATCAGAAAAGTTCTAGCTCAGTTCAACATGAAACAAGCTAAACCAAGTTCTATCCCTATAGGATCACATTTACAGATGGTATCTAGTCAGAGTCTTGAGACAGAGGAAGAATAGAAAGATATGGCATACTATCCCTATGATGTTGGAGTTGGAAGTATAATATACATCTTGTTATGTACAAGACCTGATCTAGCCTATGCTAATAGTATCCTAAGTAAATTTATGGCCAATCCAGTATTTGAACACTGGCAAGGGCTGAGGGTGTTCTCAGATATTTAGCTGGAACTATTAATTACAAATTATGTTTATTAAAGGCTAAACTAGCTAAATGCTATTATATGTCCTTATATGGCTTTGTGGATGTAGATTATGCAGTAGACAAAGATACAAGGAAATCAATTTCAGTATAGTTCTTCACATTATCAGGAATACAATCAGTTGGAAAGCACAACAACAGTCAGTAGTATCTCTATCTACTACAGAGGCAGAATATTATGCAATTACTGAAGGAGTAAAAGAGTTATAATGGTTCTCAAGCATATTAAAGGAAATCAAAACCAACATCATGAAATCAGTAATATACACAAATAGTCAGAGTGCACTTTACCTCAGTAAAGACCCAGTACTGCATGAGAGATCCAAGCACATTGATGTGCGACTTCATTTCGTCAAAGATAGAATGTCACAAAGGGTATTCACTCTGGAAAAAATTGCAGGTAATTTAAATCCATCCGACTGTGTTACGAAGGTTGTGACTCCAAAGAAATTCACTTTCTTTAGAGATTATTTATAGATAAGTGAATCCCCTTGAAGTCGACAACAATCGAAGACTATTTCTCTCGATCTCACGTTTTTTTGTGAAGCTAGGGTTTCTTGGTTTCTAATACGCTCATAGATCGATGAACTTCGCAAAGATTAATGGAGAAGGAGGGAATAAATGTGGTGATATTCACCAATTCTCTATCAATCATCAGCGAAGATACAACAAATAGAAGACAGATTTGAAGATTCGAAGATGTGTGTGAAGAATGTGTGTCTGAACATCGAAGAAGCAAGAGGGAAAGACTTTCTGATTAAGGAACATAAGAATAATGCTATGTCTAAGTGAGACACATGAGACTCACGTAAGAAGGACAAGACAGAAGCATTATCAAAATATCACTGGATGCAACTGCTACCCATTCCTATATAAGACAGACATAAGCTTCAGTTTGAGACAGACAGAACACATTGAACACATTTATTGTAATCAATAGTCTAAGAGTGATTTACGAAAAGAATGGAGTGAAAGTTTAAGAGCTGCTAGATTACTTATCTGAGGGTACTAGAGAGAGTTCATAGACCTCTTGCAAGTGTTTTTTAAAAACACTCAATCTCTTGTAACTTACTTTTTTCTTGATTTTAGTAGAACTACAAGTGTGAGATCCTTGGATGTAAATAGCATTTAAGCTATCGAACCAAGTAAAATTCAACATTCTTTATTTTTCTGCTATTTTCACTTCCTGCAAAATCAAAACATCTTTATCAATCTTTGTGATAAAAGACAACAGTAGAATACAAATATCCTAACAAAATCACATGAAATAATCACAATATGAAGAAAACAACACCGTTTTTTGACTTCTACCAAAATTAATACGCAACAGCAAAATTGCAGTAATTTTCAACAAACAATAGCAACGAAATATATTTTTGACTTAGATTGTTAGCGAAAATAATAATAATAATTAAATTAAAACGACTTATCTGAAATACAAGGCGTCGTGAAAATCATTGCCTTAAGTCAGAAATTTCTCCTCTACGATGCAGCAGGATAACGAGTTCCGACCCCAAGGTTAACGTCTTCTCCACCAGCTTCAGTGCACTCTAAAGGGTGGAGTAGGAATTGTCTCCCAAAATTAATAAAAAAACAGACAAAAACAGAATAGAAAAGACAAAAAAAAATATGTGTATAAAAGGTGTTTTTATGTGGAAGATATGTGCCTTATATAGGAAAAAAAAAAGGAGTAGAATCCTAACTGGGAAAGAGAAAAAAAAACAAAGTGAGTCGTAAACAAGATAGACAAATTATTCATATAGGAAAAAACAAATGACCATTTGGGTGTATTAAAAATTAATAATAAAGATAGGAAACATTTTGGAGGTTTGGATATAATAGAGACTAATAATATCCATAATAGTTGTTCAAGAATAACAGCTATTTATATGTGTTATTGTGTAATAAAAGTGGGTATAACTGGCAAAGTTTTGGAACAATCAACTCCAACAATCCAAAGCAAAAGGGGAATGCCGGAATTCTGACCAGAGTTGTAATAAATAAAATCATGCTCCTTTCCATCCACTTCATGTTCTACCAGTACGAGACTTGGACGACCCACATGACTAATCCAGTTGATCATTGGAAAGGAAAATGAGTCCAAAGTACGAGACTTGGACGTACGGATGGATTTGATAAAGTTGTATTTACACTTTCCGACATATTATATATTTTTAAGTGTGTAGCAATGGTCCTCTTGAATTTAAAAATTATTTTGAAAACAATTAGTTTCACTACTTACATCACCTCGTAAACAATTTGACATATTATTTTACTCATTTTAATAATTTTTTTGGGTATATAATCTAAATAATTGATTCAATAAACTCATAAATTTTAAATTAAATATATGTAGTTAATTTAAATAATTAGTAATAAACTTTATTCCAAATTTGTCTCTAAAATAAAGTTTTTGATAAATTTCAAAATTAAATATGAAAATTCTTTAAAAATACAATAATAATAATAACAATAATAATAATAATAATAATAATACTTTCATCCATTATTTAAGGATTTTAAATTTTAAAGAATTTAATTTAATTTCTTTTAATTGTAAGTTGTTATCTATTTTGATAATATAATTTGTATCAAGATTTAACTTAAACTTTGGATATAGAATAGAAGAAGGGGAGAGTACCAATTAAATTAAGACATAATATTTCTTAACTTTTTTCCATATACACAGATTAATATGAAAAGATTATACTTAATTATATTAAGAACAAGTGTTAGTAGATAATTTATGTACTTATTGACAAGAAACAACAATAACAATCTAGTAAAAAACTAAACTCTGCCTATCCCCCCTCTCCTCACGAACCGGATGCCTTCTTCTGAAAAGGTACTTCTATATTCCATCTGACTAGTAAATTCATTTGTGATAATTTGCATACCCTTAAACCCATTGTTCCTTGGACTGCCACTGTTTGGAGTCGTAATTTAATGCCGAGGATTTCCTTCATCTTCTGGTTGGCCATTCAAAACAAGCTTTCCACAGCGAATCGTCTTCCTTATGTGCAAATGGATCAATCTTGCCCTATGTGTTCTTAGCATATTGAATTATGCTCTCATTTATTTTTTGCCTATCCCTTCAGCAATACTATATGGGCCTCTATCACTGCTCTATGTTCTTGGACACCTCCGGACTCCGACTTGGTTGCTATTACAACTTGCCTCTCTTCTCAACCAGCATCTCGACATCCTATTCTTACGATTGTCTTGGGGGTTTGTATCTATGCGCTTTGGCAAGAACGGAATCTTCTTCATTTTCAGCTCAAATCCTTGTCTCAAGATAGCCTACTCTCTTTGTTAATCTCTGACATTCAAGAGATTGTATGGTCCAAAAACCTCCACTTCTCTTGCTGCTCTGATCTTTGCACCAGATTACGGATCTGACGTTCGTCTGGGGGGTCTCTGCTGTTTGCCGGGCTGTGGGTTTGCTTCTCTATTTACTTTATTAGCATTCGGTTGTTGAGGCTTCCTGTTGCTACTAAGCTCTCAATTTTCTTCCTTCCACTTTTGTAGTAGATTTTTTTTTTCTGATTTGTATTATTTATGGCCATGTACTCTAACTTTTCTTTATTTATTCAATTTTCTTTTTCAAAAAAAAAAGTTAAGCTCTAAAATGTGAGGTTTGGGAATGTTCAGTATTACAGAACTTTACCCTTAACTAGTAGAGAGACTATTTTCAAATACTTATTGACAAAATATATTGAGAAATTATCAATCAAAGGGTAAATATACTATTTTTTTGTTTAATTTTTAATTATTTATAATCTTTTTATTATATTTTGTTATTAAAAATAATATATTTTTAAATTTTA
>JAOSBM010000009.1:20937679-20955868 GCA_027568955.1 Erythroxylum tenue | reverse complement strand
TATGTTTACAGCATCTATATATGTACTGATTTACTATTGTAATCATACACACAAATCAATGAAATCATCGATTCTCTTAATTAACAGGAAGTGCCCTAAAGACTCAGTTTTGAGGAAGTTTCTTTCGAAACAGACTAGTTTTTTTTTAGCCTAAGAACATAACCAAATGTCTATTTTTGGACTAAGCAGCAATACAGGAACTTCCGTCATTTTGGGACCTCTGAACAACAGCTACTCCACTGCTTTGTTGTCATTGTTTGTCCCAAATTGAGTATAGGAAGTCACAAAGCTAAATGTTACAGAACTTGGGACATATCAGAACAACATTAACTGGTTAAAGTAGGTTTCGTGTGCCAGTCTAATCTGGCTTGGCTTCCCACAACATCGAAGCCATTGGCAGTTTGCCACTTCTCTTTGGGACTCATATTCCCTTATACCCTTTTTTCTTCAGCCTAGATCTGTTTTTGTTCCTACTAAATTGCTATGATTTCATGACAAAACTGGTTTGATCTCCAGCAATTTTTCCTTTTTGTGGCGATTTTGGTACAACTTCTCCATCATATTTCTTTTGAAGAATTCTGGAATTTTGTGCCCCTCCATTTTGCTTGACTGATTAAGAATCGACAATCCTCCTTTTCCAGGGATTTGAAGAGGCGACTCTCGTTAATCCCATTTCTGGATTCATACAACAGAAAAAGAGCGCTGACCCCTGGATCGCTTTTGGAGTATACATCCATTCTTTCAATGGCATGCGTGCATTGATGAGCTCTGTTCCTGTGGTTAAGAAACATGTAAACCATGAGAAGGGTCTCAGTGACAATCCTGATGGGTTGGGACGGAAGGTTGCACATCGTCTACACGATTCTTTCTGTGATATTAATGTTGTCGCATGGAGTTTATGGCTCAGACAGCAATATGGATCCTGAGTCCCTAGATGCAGTGTTTCAGGAATACACCATGAAAGAACTAGTACATCATCGTACAGGTATTCTATTCGACGTTCACCTCCCATCAAATTTCACTGGCATGAACATCTCAGCTGTTAGAGTTAGAAGCGGGAATCTCAGGGAAAAGGGAGCCAAATTCAGTTATTTCTACTTTCCACCAGGGGTTGTTGCGTTCCCATATGTGAAGAGACTTGCTATAGTGTACCAAAACCTGGGAAATTTGTCTTCTTGTTACTATCACGTGCCTGGTTATTCTTTTGTTAGTCCAGTTGTTGGTTTCTCAGCTTACGATGCTTCAAATTCGTTGCTTTTAGGCAATGAAACTCTCAGACTTTTAGCAATGGGTGAACCCATTTTGGTTAACTTAACTCGGACCACGACAACAGATGGTTACAAAGGCGAGCCGAAATGTGTGAAATTTGCGCAAGGTGGGTTGGTCCAATTCCGGAACATAACTAAAGAGATGTTTTGTTTCACAGAAGGTGATGGGCATTTTGCAGTCGTTGTTCCATTGCCTGAAAAGAAGGGAGACAAGGGCTGGATAAGGTGGGTTGTTGGATGTGTAGCAGGAGTTGTTGGGCTGCTTTTGTTGGGTCTGATTTTGGTCACATCATTAAAGCTAATAAGAAGTAAGATCATGAACGATATGGAGGGAGCTTCTGAGAGAGGTGTGCCCCTCGTTATGACTTGGATTGGAAGAAGTAAAATGCCTTGTGCATCAATGACAAGAACCCAACCATCTTCCGAGTTTGGGAATGCTCCTTGACTTGTATGCTAACCTTTATTAGTTCTTCCTTTTTTTCCTTGTCTTCTTTTTGCTTGTTTTCCTTTCTGGGTTAGAGATTGTAATTTTGACATACTCTTTCAAGGTTGTGGTCTCTGTTTTTAGAAATGCTGATGAAGAGAATTCATAAGCACCGCCATTGAAGAACCTTTTTGTCTTTCATTTCGGTTTTCTGTCAGTGTTTTGTGATATGAGAAATGTTAATACGAGGAATTTGATGGAAACTTGAATATCATATATCAACTAAAATAAGAGCCACTATCAAATGATAAAATCGAATCTATCATATAATTTTGATTTGCCATCATGTATCCCCGTAGACAAGAGAAGCATCAGGGAGTGCTTTTAGCAAATTATTGTAGTCCCTCGGCATAATAGTTCCAACATGCTTTACGCGATTGCTTATGGGTCACAAAGGTATGGAATGCTATTCTGGATACCTTATCTGCTTCTTTTTTCACTCTTGATATTGATGCATGGATTACTACTAATGTGTTTGATGTATCTTGTTCCCTTGATCATGCTATCAAATTCATTGTTGGAGCTTGGACTATTTGGTGTGCTAGAAACCGTGAGATTTTCTAGCGTGAGAAAATATCTGTCGTTGGACAGCACCATAACTATTTGAAGCTTGTTGATGAGTGTCGGATATGCGTGGGGGAGGCTTCCAACAATTTGGGTTAGCACTTTATTGCGAACTTGGGCTTTTTACTAACCAATCGTGCGGTATTTGAGTGCTATTCTACTTCACCAAGTCAACCTTAATCGAATATTCTAGATACAAGACTAACACAATTAGAAAATAACTTAAGAGACTTCAAGAGAGCTTGAAGAATGCTTATAAAGAAAGCTTCTTCTTGAATGTAGGATGTAGGATGCTTACAAGTGAAGCCTCTAAAGCTATTTATAGCCTTCCATCCCCGATGGATAACTATGATTTATTTAATTTTATGGCCTAAATTGATTCTCTATATTATTCTATACTATTCTACATACATGATGTAAATTATGTGTTTATTTACAACATTCTACATTCTTCCATAATGTTCCACAAGCTTTCATAAGATTTCACCATGTTCTAGAAGCTTCCAAGGTCTTCCATAAGACTCCACAAGATTTTAGAAGTTTCTAAATTTTTCTTTCCTTTTCTAGAATTTTGAGGAGAATTCTAAAACTCTTTTCATCAACCTCTTCGTGTGAGCTTTGGCACATATAGAATGTGACATTTTCACATGCTCAATCTGGCTTTGTCCTTGGCCCATCCTCAATGTAAGCCTTCGCCTTGTCTTTTACAGTTTCACAGTGTGAGCTCATGTCCCCAACTTGCTTCATTGATAAATAATCTCTTCCATTTAACAAAGTACTCAACATAGCTTGGATGAGTACCTCTATTTGGTATAACATGATGCGCCAATATATCTTCAACTTCTTTTTTAAGCATCGTAGTGGTTACAGTAGGGGCTCTCTTTGATTTACCCATACTGGGCTTGCCTTTATCCTCATGGTAAGGTTTAAGAAGACTCACATGAAAAATAAGGTACATCTCTAAATAAGAGAGCAATGTCAAACGGAATTAAAGTTAACTAATTGACTTTTCTACAGGGAAAAGTCCCTTGTAATGCCTCACTAGCCCTTTATGCACCTTAGCAAATCTTCAACTTTGGTGAGAGAAAAGTTTTCACTAATACCAAGTCTCCTTATTAAACTCAACATGTCTATGTTTAGCATCATCCCACTTCTTCGTTCTCTTTGTGACCTTTGCTAAATGTGATAGATATCATTCTTCTCTTGCCAACCTTCGACAAACTTGAATATTGCAAGACTTGGATCTTTATATGTAATGACAAGAGTATATGAGGTCATTGGTTATTACCCGGTTGTAATTTCAAATAGACTAGCTATCGCCAAGTCGCTCTTTTGCAAATTGTATGAAAATTGGGCAACATCGAGCAACTTTGCCAAATCAGTTTGATCAGTACTCGCATAATGCCATAGGTATAACTCCAATAATCTGTTCACTCTCTCTATTTAACCATCCATTTAAGGGTGAAAATTGGTGAAGTCAAGTTCAAAGCCATTAAATTGAATAACTCCATTCAAAATCTCCCTGTGAAGCGAGTATCTCAATCATTCACAATTATCTTTGGAAGCATTCTCCAAAGACTTCCAACATTGAAGAAGAAACTTGCTTCACAAGCATTCCCCAAGCTCTTATATAGTCTTTCTAATTATGTTAGTCTTGTACCTAGTATTTTCGAGTAAGGCTAACTTGATGGAATAAAATAACACTCAAATGTCGTACGGTTCATTGGTAAGAAGTCCAAGTTCGTGGCATTTTGTACCAGAGCAATAGGTTGAAAGTGTCGGGAGCACAAAGTGAGATCACCACCAGTGAAGGTTCCAAGCAATCAAGGAAAAAGAGGTTAATGTCTAGAGATGCCATGGCTAACATTAACGCAAGGCTCGCTAGGTGGAGCTTGCAATGGTTGAGGGGCAAAAGAAGTTCGAGGAGATAGACTAACGCATTGAGGGACTCAAGAATGGGAATGAGGAGTTCTGTGGTGAGGTGTAAGGTGCCTTGTACATTGCCACGTCTAAATGTCGTAAGGCCTTGGAAAAGACTCTCCAACCCGATATTGCACACATTGAAGAGGAGTTTGCAAAGGATTAATTCTCAACTCCTCCTCTGTTTCTTTGAGCTCCATAATAACCTTTGCAAGCTCCTTTTTAGGTGTGCAATCTCGAGTTGGAAAGTCTTGTCTAAAGCCTTTACATGGTTATAACATTTAGATGTGGCAACATTTAAGGTACTTTACATCTCACCACGGAACTCCTTATTATGATTCATGAGTCCCTCGATGCATTGGTCTATCTCCACAAACTTCTCTTGGCCCTCAACTATTACAAACTCCACCTTAGCTAGCCTTGTGTTCATGTCATCCATGCCATTTCTAGACATTAGCCCTCTTTTTCCTTGATTGCTTGGAACCTTCAATATTGGTGATCTCATTTTATGCTCCCAATATCTTGAACCTAACACTCTGATACTAACTATCACAAACTTGGACTTCTTACCAACAAATCGTGCGACACTTGAGCATTATCTTATTCTACCAAATCGGCCTCACTTGAAAATGCTAGGCACAAGACTAGCACAATTAAAAAATAACTCAAGAGACTATAAGAGAGCTTGGAAAATGCTTGTAAAGAAAGTTTCTTCTTGAATATTGGATGTAGAATGTAGAATGTAGAATGTAGGATGTAGGGTGCATGGTGTAGGGTGCTTACAAATGAAGCCTTTAAGGCTATTTATAGTCTTCCATCCCCTAAATGGATGACTATAATTTATTTGATCTACTGGCCTACATTAATTCTATGGAATATTATATAATATTCTACATACATCAAATACAACATTCTACATTCTTCCACAACGTTCTGTAATGTTTCACAAGCTTCCATAAGATTCCACCACTTTAAGCTTCCAAGGTCCTTCATAAGACTACATAAGGTTCTAGAAGTTTCTAGAGTCTTCTTTCCTTTTCTAGAATTTTAAGGAGAATTTTAGATGACTCTTTAAGCCCATCCCTTCATGTGAGTTTTGAAACGTGTGAAACGTGACACTTACAAGAGATTTTGCTTAATGTATATGTTGAGGTATTTGAATTTTTGAATAAATTGAAATATTAGAGAACCAATTCGAGTAATCAACCGCTTTTTTCAAAAAATCTGCCTCTAAAAAGACGCCAAAAAGACGTATAGTGCAAGAACGCTCACATTTTTTGGCTTCCTCTTTCACTTGAATTTCCAAATCCGGCGCGCTCTTGACTACGCGTAATATTTCTTTTTTTTAATATATTTTGAGCAGAATGAGATATTAACTAACACGTGATCTTTAGCAACTATCCTTCTTTACGAGATTTTGAACAATTTCCTATTTTATTTTACGTGTTTTTATTTCGTATTTTAGTCAATATCTTTTATTCATTTCCTATTTTGTATGCAATTCTTATTAAGATGAATTAGAATTTTCTACTTTGTCCAGAATTTTTTGAAATAAATTAAGCTATATAAACCTATTTAAACAATTTTTAACAGAGATTAACATAAGTCTTTCTATCAATAAAATTTATTTTCTTTTTGAAAATTTTTATCTTACAATTCTTGAATTAGGATTATGTTTGTTTATATTTTCCACTATATTACTATAATTATTAAATTGGAGAAAAAATCACTCTTGCCACACTAGTAACGGCTATAAAACGTGTAGAGACATTTCATAAGAACGTTACATGATTGAAGTCTTGTTGATCCTACTAGATAATAAAATGTTTAGTTGAATTAATACCTATCAAGATTTAATAATATACCGACTCCTGATAGTCATTTAAGGTTGAGCTAGAGCCGAAGCCTAAATTTAAGTCCTTGGGTGATCTCAAATTCCATCATTTGGTATTCAGTGAAAAAGGGCTGATTCCAGTTACAAACACCGAAGGGTGACATCACACATATGGGCTTAAAGGGTGGCATCACATCCATTAACTTGTAACAAAATGTCCAAGTCTAAAACAAAGGCCCAAAGGGTATGGTCTCGTTAGCTTAATGTGCAATTACCAAATAGGAGAAACAGTTTGATTTCGTTTTCTTGTTAGCTACACGCCTGCACCTCATCTACTCCCCCCGAGGTGTGACAGCCATACAGCATTTTAGGGACACCGAGTTCAAACAATACGGGCCCAAGGGGCATTGTCGTCAACAAAATAATATCCAAATGGGATAACTTGAGTAGTCAATCCTGTTGGCGAACTTATAAATTTGGTTCAAGTCCACGTAAATTGGGGCCCACCATCTTAATGTGACAGCTAGCCACGTCAGCTTGTCGGGGAAAATATTGGTCGCCACGTCCGATCACTGTAATCGCGACTCGGAAGTCGCTTTTTAAGCCGGCCGCGAATCGCGCATCATCGTCGATACTGACAACTAATCAACGGTGGAGATGTCTCTCCTACGTGGCGTCTGAAACTGACGTCACACCCCACCCAGTCACTGAAACACATGCTTGCTTTTAATATAGAAGAGATGATGGATATGGAGTTACGGACACGCATACTTTCAGCTTTATCCTTGAAAACTCAAATTCACCCACCCAACCATGCGGTTCAACTTTATTGTAAGGGGACCTCCCACAATGGGACTTACAAGTACTCGAAATCCTCACATTAATTTAAGTTACCATACCTTAATTTAAATAGTGGGTGATACAAGTTTAATATGGATGGAGCGAGTAAACATTCCGCTTTGTCAGCTAGAGGCATCCTCTATGATAGTGCGATAATTGAATTGGAGGTTTCGTTCAGAATCTCGATTGGTATTTATCGGTGTCTACCGAACTCTGAGGAGTATATACAGAGCTCATGCTCACGTGAAACCTCGGTTATTACCGGATCGAACTCGAAGTTGACTCCATAGCGGCAATCAATCTCATTTCTTCCTCAACGAGTCGATCACAAATTCTAAAACCCATAATTCAGGATATTAATGAACTGTTTACTCGAAACTGAACAATAACACATTATCATATGTATCGCGAGAATAATAGATGTGTCGATTGGCTTACGAACTATGCTAAATATTTTGATATAGGCACTATTTATTTTAATACTCTATTTATTGATATCATGTACTCTTTTAAAGGATATATCATAAATTTACTTCTCACTTTTTGTTGCGTAATCTTTTTTACTCCCCATTTATTTTAAAAAAATAGTACTGTGTCTATATGAATAAAGGAAGTTTGATATCAATCAACCGCATAAAAATGTTATCCTATGAAAGGAAGGACTTCACTTCACCAATGAAAGACAACGATGTAGTATTCCCCACGTGGAGATATTGGTGGTAGTGACACGTGGTCCATTGAACTTCTCACGAAATTGCAGGGGACGTGATGTGAGCGCTGGTTAGTGGCTACTCTATTTCTACTGCCTGCGGGGTCCACGGTGGTTATGAGAACATCCTGACGGGACACGTCAGGGTTCTGCAACATTTTCACCGACATACGCGAAACCTGGTGGGGACCGTCTCCTAGTACGTGTTTAGCTGTCTTTTTACTTTGCAAACCTTGTTGGCAAATGGCAACGAGCCAACGACCCTCCCCTCCCTAACATGGAGTTAAGTCGTGGCTTAATCTGATCCGTCCAAAAAGATTGCACTTTAGCCGTTCGATTATTTGAGTTTTAACAACTATTGTGGGAGTTGAAATTGGGCCTCTGATAAGGGGGAATCACTGACTTTGCATTGATCGACTGAGAATGGACGGCTACGGCTAGGAGATAGCCTCTAGTTAAAGTTGTATTGAGTTCTTCCGTTGCCACGTGTCGGAGGTCATTCACACTTACAACATATACATCGAAGCATATGGTACGAGCAAAGTTGCGGAGAGATCAAGAGATCCACGAAAGATGTAATCGTGTTCGTTTAACCATGTAGTATTCAAGATATCAAAAGGACGTATAATATATAAATAATACGCATACGTACACAATTATCCATTTAAATATGTCACGCTAAAGATGAAAAATGAAAAAAAATTTCTGACGATAATCTTGGAAATTCTTAATCAAATTAATTACAAATGTCTAGTTTCTAGCGGTAGTATAAGAGTTGAAACTACTAAAAAATTTGATGGTTGCTAGGAACCTAATATTAAACATAAATCAGCAGTTAATTATTTAAGTATGTAACGACTTTTTATATGTAGAAGTGTACAGATTATGTAAAAATTTAAGAGATCTTGGGTTTCAAATTTACCTCTTCTAAGACTCTTAGAGTAGAAGTCTTAGAGACTTAAGATTAGTCTCCCTAAATTGAAATACTTAATGTAATAAAAAAACTAAAAAATAAGATTTATCTCAATTTGTTTATTTTTTATATTAATTTTAACTTAATTGGAGCATTGGACACTGCATTAGTGTACGTTACTAAGGAACAAGATCTTTTGTCTAGTTTTATAATGTCTTATTGTGTCTAGTGAATCTCAGCTATTCATTTATGCTGGTCTTGCGTAGGCTCCACATAAATTAATGTGGGGTCCGCATAAATAAATAGATGAGATTCACTTAACACAATAAGACACCGTAAAACTTAATAAAGGATCTGAACTCCGTTACTAAGACCACAAGTAGGCGGCCGACGGGTGGCCGTTTGCGGATTTCAAAGGACCTATCCATTGTACTTGAATTTTTAAAATTAAAAGAGACCACGTAAGCCACGTGGACTAGGTCGGACCCTATTCCCGGAAACGTAGATCCATTTAGCACCTAACACGTGTTTGATCTAGTGACTTAGGAATAAAATAAATGGCCAGCTCAACAACCACCGCCACACCGTATATACGGTACCGTATGTCTTTTCCTTATACGACACGTGTCTGATGACCTGGACGTCGCCTTGGCGTTCCCCTTCTGCTGCTTCTTCTTCTTCTATCTCCCAACCTCCTCTCTCTCTGTGGAAAAGAAATGCTAATCATCATTTTCGAAGCTCTCTCTTTTATACAAATGAAATGTAGGTGAATGCTTTCTTTAATCATCCAAGTATTCGATGTCTACAGTTATTTTCCTTTTCTTTTGAAGGCCAGGAGAAAGAGGTATGCCCAATCTGGAGTATTGTTTTACTCTTTTATGTTTTTGTTTAGCAAGTAGTCGTTGCATGTGTATATAAACATATATTTTTTATTTTCTCAAGCTGTGTTTGGTTGAGAAGAAAAAGATGGAAAGTTGTGAATTTTGTTTGTCCCGGGCATGGAAATTATAAGCTTTGACTAAACTTCAAACCGAATTTTAACAGAGATGACAGGTCTCTGAAATCTGGATTCATTTACTAGATTCCTTTTCTGCTCTGATGCGTCTTTCGTAGATTTGGAAGTGACTAAGTTTTTGTTTCTGGAGAAACTTTTTCTTCTGAGAGCAACGAGATGAATGATCAAAACTTATGAAAGGAGTTCCAGTTTCATTACCATGGACGGAGCTTATGAAATCTAATGAAACTGTAAAGATGAGATCATAAGAAAGCATCCAAACATGGAATGCTAGATTAACTGATATTTCAAGGGTATTTCTGTCATTAGGCTTCGGGATTATCCCGGTCAAGGTGGATTTGGTATTTCACTTTTTTTTAATTCTTAGGACCATGTGCTAAAGCATTTTCGAAACCAGATGGTATTACCTATACCACTTTTGCCTATCACTTTCTTGTCATCCATTGGCCTGGCGTAAAGACATTAATGCCCTTCATCTTCGTAATAATTCGAGACAAGTAGAATATTTTCTTCAACGGTGATCTGTGAGGGAGGCAAAAACCAAACAAGAATTAGCTTTGATCTCACTATTCATTATTTTTGTCGAACCTAAGAAGGGATGTTGGACATCCAGTTGTTATAATTCTTTTGTGAATTTATGTGGGAAGAGTTTTCAACGATATTAGTCTTGGCTGCAGGGTCGTTGAATTGGGTAGTTCCGGCTAAGGGATCTATTGAATCTGGGTAGTATCAAGTATGATATTTATGTATGGTTAAAGGACGACAATAATGAACATCATTACTGGATGATGGGAATATAACTAAAGTTACAGTTGTTTCTTGAGGTTGGTTTTTTGTTCCCTCGTTTTGGAAACCTGAATAAGCCAAATTTTAAATCAATTTGACTAAAGATGAGCTGGGATATGTCCATCCATTGGTGATTCTGCTACTTTAGCTTGTGTTACTCGGCAAGCAGACTGTGCTAGTCCGAAGTCACTGATATTTAGGAAGATGTTTTAGTAACTTCATGTATCAAAATCCAATATTGACTAGTCAATTCCACATTTCTGTATTCCAGTTTCTTCTTTGCTTTTACCTGTTCCATAGTTGTCACTTTTACATGGCTACTCTTGATGCAGGCAACTGGATTTATTTGAGGAAGGAAGTAAATTTTGGATTTTCATACTTAATCTCCAGCATCGTCAAGGATTTACACTTGGTGCTCGACCATGAGCGACAATGAAGAACGGAAGCCTGCTAAGTCGGAAAAGTCATCTTCACCTGCATCTCAGGTAAGTCGAGAGAATAGAAAGAATTACTTAGAATTGGATCATTCTTATTGTTTCCCTCTCATCCTAATTGGATATAAATTTTCTTCTTCTTTGGGGTTTTCTTTTTTTGTTTTGTGTTAAGATGTGGAATACTGGATATTAACTGCTACTGTTGAATTATACCGTATTCTGATGTTGACCAATCCTTTTGCATTACAGGATCAGACCAATGTCCATTCATATCCTGATTGGGCAGCCATGCAGGTTATCTACCTTGTGCATGAGACTTTCTCTCGATTCTCTAAATAACATTTATTTTAACTCTCGCTACCCAATCACTGTTTTAAGCTCCTTTATAACATGTTTCAGGCATATTATGGACCCCGGGTTGCGCTTCCACAATACTATAACTCAGCTTTGGCATCTGGACATAACCCTCATCCCTACATGTGGGGTCCTCCACAGGTAATTTGCAAGACTGGGGAATCATAATCATAATATATGATCATCCTTGTTAGTTGCATAAACTATGGCATGAATCAAGTAGCAAAATTCTGGATGAAATCCTGACCTTTTGTTCTTCCAGCCTTTGATGCCACCTTACGGAACACCTTATGCTGTCTATCCTCATGGGGGAGTTTATGCACATCCAGCACTCCCAATTGTGAGTATTAGCTTCCTCAATTTTTCAGTTCAATTCTGAACTATTGATTCGCGGGAAATATCAGTTTTTTCCCCCTGACAGGTGGTGTATATTTTCAACTGGATAGTAAAATTACCTTCACTAATATCTATGTGGAATTGTTATTTAACTACTAGGGAGCGCATCCTCCTGGTCCTGGGGTTCAACCGTCAGCTGCTGTAAGTAAAACTCTGATTCCGATTGTATCCTTTTCACTGTACATCTTTTACAACAGTTTATACCAATGCAACAAGCATACTATTGGTATTATGTGATATCAATAAATTAAAATTAGTTCTATATTGACGATGGAGGATAAAAGTTATTCTGTTCCTCATGGTGTGGGAGTTTAGAAGCTGATGTTGGATATAATTGTGGTGCAAAAATGCAGGCTGCAACACCCCCAAGTGTAGAAACACCGACAAAATCTCCAGGAAAGACAGAGAGAGGTTTGATGAAGAAGTTAAAAGGATTTGACGGGCTTGCTATGTCAATAAGCAATGTTAATGGTAATACTGACGGTGGTGAGGGTAGGGAGAAGAGGTTGTCTCCAAGGTTCGCAACTAGCAATTGCACTTTTATATACCTCTTTCTTTACTATTCATTCTTCAGTCCTGTGTTTACTGCTTTGCTATCTTCTGGCAATAAATGGTGTGAGTTTTAGTGGAATACCTCTTGTGTTCTAAAGTTGTATATATTAGATATCCGAGTCCATGGTTCACATGTATCAATTTAGCGGGTTGATTACACTGACAGATTTTGTTAATCATTTGAACAGTGAGGAGACTGAAGGCTCCAGTGATGGAAGTGAGGGGAATACAGCTGGGGTAGGACTCTCATATTTTGACAGCGATTGTCTATGATGTTCATATGCAATATGACCGAAACTGTAATCATAATGCTATCATAATACTGAACCTCGCTTATCTTGTTTCAGGCAATGAAAAGGAGCCGTGACTGTACACCAACCATTGGTAAGATTTGGTTCTTCACGAGTATAAGCTGACTAGTATGAATTCACAAATTTCAGTTGCATCAAATGTGTTCCTGTCGTGTGTTTGACATGACACTACCAAGTATTGAGTGATTGTGTCTTAGTTTGCTGTGAGGAACAGTTCATTTTGATATACTTTTTTTCATGCAACCACTTAATATATGCTGACAGTAATATTGTTTAATAATTTCATTATTGAATGCAATAATGCTCTCGAGCTTTTTGAAATTTAGTGAAGAAAATTTTCAATAGAAACCTGTTAAAGTTTTCAAGAACCGCCATGAAATATGGTCTTAGATGCTGTTAACAAATATTTTATTTTTCTTTCTCATATTCCAATACTCTCTTATCATCAGGTGATTTGAAAAGTGAGACAAAGAGCAATTGCCTTCCTGCAGGCGATGTCAATGGATCATCTGGTGTGTCAGGAAAACCAACTGGACCCGTAGTTTCACCTCCCATGACCACAGGATTGGAGCTCAGAAATGGAGTTTTGAGTGGTGCTGCTAAGACAAGTCCCACTAGCGTTCCACGTACTTGTGAAGTGCTGCCGTCTGAAGCCTGGATACAGGTGTGGGTTTCTGATCTCGATTTTTAAAACTTGCCTTCATTTGAGTTACGCTTGTAATGTAATTTGATCATTTTGTTACTTGTTGCGATTTTTTGCTTATTTCTTTAAGAATGAGCGAGAATTCAAGAGGGAGAAAAGAAAACAATCAAATCGAGAATCTGCAAGAAGATCAAGATTGAGGAAGCAGGTACCGAGCTGCTATGATCGTATCATTCCAATACTCCCGTTGCATACATTATTACAAAATAAGTCAAATTCCTTGTTTGTCTATCTCTAGGCTGAAACCGAAGAACTAGCAGTTAAAGTTGAATCATTGGCAGCTGAGAATGCAGCGCTTAAGTCTAAAATAAATCAACTCGCCGAGGGATCAGATAAATTGAGACTGGAAAATGCATCATTAATGGTATGCCAATATATCCGAGTCTTTTCTTTCACGAGATAACTTTATTTTCCCAGTTATAAATTACAGATTTTGTCCTTGATTATGAAAAATGTAGGAGAAACTGAAAAATTCATCAGTTGGACACACCGAAGGGAGCACATTAAGTAACACGGATGAGCAAAGAGCACTCAGCACGGTGAACCTGCTCTCGAGGGTTAGTAATTCGTCGTCTGCCGAAAGAAGCAACAGGGAAGAGAGCGAGCCTTATGAGAGAAACTCAAAGGCGGGTGCAAAGCTGCACCAACTCCTGGACACAAGGGCTGACCCTGTACCTGCTAGCTAACGACTCTTAAAAAGCCAATCTTCTTCTACATCGGAGATTGAAGACAACTATTTAGTTTTGGCATGACAAAAACCTACTGCTAAAAGTTAGTACAGTAATGGATGACTGAACTGATGTTAGTCCGTACCTGTTACAACTGAACTGATGTATTTTGTCGGAATTCGGGGTGATGGAATGGTTCGACGATGTAAATTGTAGAGTATTAGCGATTTTTAGAGAAAGGTTTGGGAACATTGTGGTGTAATTTGTTACGGAATCTTACCTAGTAGAGACTTTCCATGATACATGTGTTTTGAGTTTCGTGTTAGAAGGTGTTTCATCGTGGAATATCGAGAAATTAAGAAAGATATCCTTCAACTGTCGGACTGGTAGTTAAATCTGAACAAGGGAGCGAGCCTTTCCGAAAAATCTGTCAAAAGAACAAAATGAAATATCGGAAGCCACTCTTTATCAGAGCCAGGTTTCGATCCTGGGACCTGTGGGTTATGGGCCCACCACGCTTCCGCTGCGCCACTCTGATTAGTTGAAAGTGTATGTAAAGCAATTGATTATATTTCATCTTTTAATAACATCAAATTCTGTTATTTTGTGTGGAAGGGCTTCTACTTTTTACGTGGATTCAAATTCAATTCGGTTAATTAAAAGAAATTATAAACTTTGCTTAGACTAAATTTTAAAAAATATAATTAAATATTTTTCTTTTTCTCAATTCTAATATGATATTAGTATTTTTGTTAATATTACTGACATGATTAGATACGTAAAACAAAAACCCTAAATACTCATACATGTTAATTATATATTTATAGACGTTAAATTTAATAAAATTGGTAGAGTTGACGTTATGATTTTTCCCTTAACTAACTTAATAAAATTAAATTTACTAATTTGTTCTTTTTTTTATGCTAACGAAATGTCTTAATAAGGTTCTAATTACGGAAAGGTACCTTTCAATTTCTCACTCTGCCGGTTGAACAACCCTATTAGTATATATATGATTATCACCAAATATTGAGCCAAATTCTTTTGTTGTCAATGAGATCATTGAAAAGTCAAGATAGTGTAATTGGAAATGTTATGCGATACAATGAACATGAGGAAAGGAAACAATGATCTTTCGATGGTGGTACTCGTAAGATTTCAGCAGTAGTTGGTGTGCCAAAGGACCCAAGCAAATCTAAACCAACAAGTACTTTCTTCTGCTCTAGAATGCTGACCAGAGGCTCTTCAACAATCTCAAATAGTTGATTCTTAAGCATTGATTTCTCCTCAAAAATGCTGATCTATATGACATTTCCCTAGAATCATCACCTGGACCTTTGAGCTTTGGATATTTTGGTCATGCTGGGTAATCAGTTGATTGTATTAGTTGTTAGCTAATTTTATTAGCTAATAGCTGATAGCTGATTCTATTAACTGATTTGACCAGCAGATTGTATTAACTGTTTGATAAAGATGTTTGGTAAAATTAACTGTTTATGTGTAAAATAACTTATAAGAACATAATTTAAAAAAATGTAAAGATATAAATATTATTTATTTTAATATTTTGTTGGATATTCTCAGTAAAGAATAATAAATTATTTAATGAATTAATAAATTAGAGTTAAATAAAATTTTTCATCTAATCAAAATTTAATATATTTTTGCTTATGATTTATATTTTTTTGAATTATTAAAATAAATAACAAAAGTTAAAATGTTTAAATTAATTAAGACATGGAAAATAAATTTTACAAATTAATTATTATTATTATTAATTGTTGGATGATAAATATGAGTAGTGTTTGAGTCTTCGACTCTTCTGAAACAAATGGTTGGATTCTATAATTTATAAATTAACTAAATAATTTTAATAAAATAATCAATTTTTAAATTTTAAATTTTTATCTTAAATTTTTATTTTAAAAATTAAATTAAATAAAATATTTTGTTTTTATTTTTATCATTTTTATTTTATTTTTATAAAATTAATAATAGCATAATTAAAATTAAAATTTAATTTAATTTTTTATTATAATAATAAGTAAAATTAAAATTAAAATTAAAAAACAACAACAAAAGTGAACAGCTGGCAAGTATGGCCAACCCCTTCCGCCAGCAGTCAAGCCTCATAGGTTTTATTGTCATTGCAAAAAGCTCTTTCAGCTGTTTGCTTAAAAACGCTCCCATGTTGGAGCTTCTTATAAAAGAGCTGGTTGAGTTTGAATCAGTCAATCCAATCAACTCATAACCAAATGCTAAAATAGTTTTTCAATACAATCAAACCTTTAAATATGGGTCAATCAGTTGAAAAGTAGCTTATAAGCTGTTTACCAAAAGTAGCCTTTCTCTGTCCAGTATCTATGGCTTATATTTACTTATTCCACCCTGGGTTCAGTCAATAGAACATCGATATTATTCGAGAAAGTGGCATTTTTACTATTAATATCACTTCGTAAGGGGCTTCGAGACTCATTGATCTCATGTAACAAATTAAAAAAGGAGAAGGAACGAGATTGGTGAGAGAACAAACTGAGGGGCAAATTAATTTAGATTTTTGTTTTAGTGTAGAAATATAAGTAGGAGTTGATCTCACATAGAAAGAATATATAACCTTAAACATGCATATAAGCGTAGTAAATTACTCCTCCTGTCATCAATTGATTTTAAGATAGAACCTCATTTAAGCTTGTATGTACTCAGTTTATTTAGACCTAATCTTACAAAATTTAACATGATATCAGAGCTACCAATTTTTGTAAGTACTTCTTTTGATCAAATTAATTCGTTTCTTTTTTGAAGAAACTGATTCTGTTTTAGCTCTTCTATTTTTTCGTTGCATTGATTTGCTTCATTAATCATCTAGCTTACATTATACCTTTCAATCAAAATTTTTCTGCAATTTTTTTCTCTGTCTCTACACTGTTTGCTAATATTACTCATAGATTCTATACTTTTTTGATTAAACTAAAATGATGTCTACTGGAACAAATTCCAATATCTTTGTAACTTCGGTACTGGAGGTCATTACGAGCAGTTTTTTTTTATGGAGGTCCTTCCAGGTTCCAAACTTCAAATAGCAAGGGACATGTGTCTTGCAACTATTGCAAGAAACTAGGCCATACCGTTTATAAATGTAACAAGCTGCATAACAAAAACAAGCGAGTTGCTACTACGACTTACATGATGGAATCATTTTCTAGTTCTCAAAATGTTAATCTTCAGGACTCACCAAACTCCAATCAGACCTCTCTCCCTAGTGATCTCTACAGCCAACTAATGGATCTCCTCAGCAAACACAAGCCTGAATTTACTAGTTCAAAGAAATATAACGCTTCTACTGCTAAGAATTTACTAGTTTAGAGAAATGTGATGCTTTTACTGCCATGTTAGCAGGTACTAGTTTTTGTTTCTTGACTTCAAAGCTTAATTCAGTTTGGGTCATTGATAGTGGAGCTAGTGATCACATTACCCCTCATTTGAAAATTTTTACTACATATCCTCCCTTTACTCATCCTTGTTACGTCAATATTCATAATGGCACTAAAGCACTAGTTGAACATATTGGAGATGTCAGGTTGAGAGATGATTTACTTCTTAAAAATGTGTTCCATATGCCCGATCTTCATTTCAACCTACTTTTAACCAGCAAACTCACTAAACAACTTGCATCAAACCTCATCTTTACCCCAACTTCTTACTATGTTCAGGACCCTTTGATGAATAGGTTGCTAGACCTTGGTAAAGAGTCAAGAGGCTTTGCTATGTGTCTTGAACATAAATTGATTCTACTCCTCCTCATGTTGCTACTATTCATTATAATAAATCTGTTGATAGAACCAATCGTAGCCTTTGTAATTATGTTAGTACTATTCATGATATTGCTGATTTGTGTCATTGTAGAATGAGTCATATGCTCTATCCTATTATGAAACATAGAGCATGTATGCCTGTCGTTTCTAAGTCGAATAAAATTTGTCAAGTTCGTCCTGAAGCACGACAATGTAAAAGTTCTTTTCCCTCTAGTTCATCTCTTGCTTCCATGTTTTTGACATGTTACATACTGATATTTGGAGTCCCTATTATACGAAGGACACAAAATTCTCTCGGCATATTCCTCTACTGCTTGTTGTTCTCTGCTGAAACAAATATGAAATATTGAAAACATTAAACAATGACATCATATCAGAGCAGGTTGCTTTTAGGTTAGTCATAACCACCACAACATAATAGACTGTGTCATATGTTAAGCTTTAAATTAGCTCACATGTAACACCCAAATATCCCCTAGGAGGATACATGGATGCCACCCAAGACAGAACAAACAAATCCAAATACCACACTGATATTTAACTCAAACTCACACACATATATTACATATCGAAACTCATAACAAAAATTCAAAGAATATTTACAGGCCCAAACACGCGAAACAAAA
>JAOSBM010000009.1:20920430-20931421 GCA_027568955.1 Erythroxylum tenue | reverse complement strand
GTTTGTAATCCTATTGTTCCTGGACAAAAAATCAGCAAAGATGAAAATGGTGTCAAGATGGATGCAACTCATTACAAACAGATTGTGGGAAGTCTGATGTATCTTACTGCCACGCGTCCTGACCTAATGTTTGTGATAAGTTTAATAAGTCGTTTCATGGCTTGCCCTACGCAACTTCACTTTGCAGCAGCGAAAAGAGTTTTGAGGTACTTGAAAGGCACAGTTAACTTTGGTGTGTTCTATAAAAGGGGCGGAGTTAGTGAATTGATTGGTTTCACTGATAGTGATTATGCCGGTGATATGGAAGATAGCAAAAGCACTTCAGGTTATGTGTTCATGATGAGTGAAGGAGCAGTAGCCTGGTCATCCAGAAAACAACCAATAGTCACCTTATCAACCACAGAAGCGGAATTTGTTGCTGCCGCTGCGTGTGCAAGTCAAGCTATCTGGATGAGAAGAATACTAAGAGAGATTGGACATTTACAAGTGGAAGGAACAAAACTTATGTGTGATAATGCTTCAACTATCAAACTGTCAAAAAACCCAGTTTTACATGGACGTTCTAAGCATATCAGAGTAAGGTTTCATTTTCTTAGAGATCTTACTATTGTTTTGTGGCACTCATGATCAACTTGCTGATTTATTTACAAAGCCTCTCAAGTTGGAAGCATTTCAGAAATTGCGTAAGAAACTTGGTGTGTGTGATGTTTCAGACTTAAACTGATTCTTGTCTAGAGAAGAATAAGTTTAAGGGAGGGAATGTTAGGAGCTGTTTATTTTGGTTATGTTAAATAAAAGTCCTAGACTTTCGGTTTGTTAGGATTTTTCTGCTGTATTTTTTCTTTTATAGTTAAGCTCTTCTTGTAAGGCTATTTATTGCCAGGTCTGAATTCAATAAAGTATCACTTGAAAATCCCAGTTGTTGTTTGTCTGGTTTAGTTAATCCACTGCTAAACCTCACATTGAGGACCTTGTTAGTCAAGGTCGAGCTTGGACAACCTGAGTTCGACCTCAATTTGAGAGCCTAGTCGACACAAGTTTGATCTATTAACTTTTGATTGAGCTAGAGCTAGCCAAGTTGAAACCAGACCAAGTTACTCTATCGGTAATCGTTTCTTGAAGATAATATTTATAGGAAAACACATAAACATATATTTGGATTCTTGTTATTTTAGGGTATATCATTTTATAAAATTATTAACATTTCTTGTTATTTTAGGTTCTATCACTTATAAAATTATTAACATTTCAATGATTTTATTAATAAATTTGAGGATGGCAACCATTCAAATTAGATTTGAATCGTTACTAAAAAAATGGTTTAAACTAAAATTTAAATTACACAAATTAATAATATTTTAAATATTTACAAAATATAATATCATTTTAAAAGTGAAATGTAATATATTAATTTAATTTAATCTATTAATTTAGAATTAAATCGAATCTATTGCCATACCTCGTAGTTTTGCTTGTAAATTGTGCTATCACTATCGATTAAGGCGAATTCACTTTAAATTTTGCACTTGTCTAAGGAGAATGACGTTTATTTGAAGCGGTAACCAATAAGCCAAATGCTCTGCGACGAAACGAGCGTCAAAGTCAAGAATGCAATGACCGCTGGCGGACCCACACAGGTGCCAATCACACAAGGAATCAGTAGAAGCAATCAGAACCGTTTATTTTCCACGAAACGGCCATCGTAAAAGGGTGCCCTGGAAGAGATTCCAAATGAAGGGTTCAGAAATTGGGCGGTTACAATTTTGTGGGACCCAAAACAAAAGAGTCACTTTAGGGATTTAATCGCATGCACGCACCCACACGTTTCCTTCTCTCTTAATAATCATAGAATTTAATCAATCCATAGTTAATCTCGTTTTTTCTTCTCTTCATTTTCTACTTTGTACGTTTGGACAAGCGAGCTATTCTTTTTTCGGTCTCTCTCTCTAAACCTTCTCCATCTCTCTTAATCGGCGGCGAATCTTCGAGGCTTGTCCATGGCTTCGAAGCGGATCTTGAAGGAGCTCAAGGATCTCCAGAAGGATCCTCCCACCTCTTGCAGCGCCGGTTTGTTCGATTCGCTGTTTCCTTGAGATTGATATCAAGTTTTGTTGCTCACAATTATGTCGTTCTTTCCATGCTTGATCTGCGTTTCTTTTTTATCCTTTATATGTCGCTATGATGCGCTCGTTGTGAGCGTCCTAGCTTTTCGCTATCTTTTACGCTGTTTGGTAAATCTGGGCGTTTCGATAGATCTCCTGGTTTATGTTCTATTTACAGGAAGAATGTAGAACTGGATATAATTCTTCTATAAAATGGGCGTTTTGAAGATAGGTGGTTGTGCTTTTCTTTTATTTTTTCTCTATTTAATTTGTTGGATGCTGTTTGGTTTGATTGAACATAGGTATCTGGATCTTGGGCCAGAACTTGAAACATCAATTCGTGATATGCACTTTACTTCGTTGAATGATTTTTTTTTTCGCTACATCTGGTAGAATCTAGCCTCTCTATCTTGTGATTTCGGACATAACTGAATCAATAAACAAAATGTATGCATTAGGATGGTCGATCCCTTTTCGTCTGTCCCAGTCTGTATATGTAGATACCGTGCCAACTGCCAAGCAAGTCTTTGTTGTTTACGTGTCTCTTATGAAAATATCGTTGAATTTGCCTGAATTGTAACAACACACGCGCACATATATGTAACATATGCGTATCATCTTATACCTTCTGTTCATTTTTGGCCAATAAGGTAACATATTAAAATAATGCCAGTTGTACGTTTATTGTCCTTGCATGTTCACTTGGTTGAAATGTTATAAATATTTGCTTATTGAAAGTTATGGATGATGTAACTGCTTGAATGTTATAGTAAGTTTCTTTTTTTTTTCCATCTCTTTCTGTACAAGATTGAAAGGAAATTAAATAGGTCTTTATGTTTTAAGTATCTGCCAAATATGTTAAGAGGGTCTACACCTTTTGCAAGTTCCTTATTAAGTGATTCCTTTTATACTGTTCTTTTAATATGCAGGTTGCAGAAATGCTGTCCGCCAGTGTTAACATGTTGGTGGCTATGCATTAATTAATCCGATTAAAGTTATAATAGCTATAAGCTTTGCAAATAGTTCTTGACACATTTTGTTTTGGATCCCTATTGATTCTTTGTTTTATGTGAATGAACATTTCCTTGATCCATTTACTCGTTTCTCTCGTGTTTCTGACTGGTTTGGCTTGTTGATTGCTAATTGTCATGTGTGATGTATGAATTAGTCTTTCCATCTATGTATATGTATCCGTGGAATGTCTAGTTATTTGTGCAAACTCCATATTTTCGCTTCGTTCAAATTTTCATTTGTTTATTGGCTTCTTTCTTTAGCTTGTTTCTGCCGTAGGAACCTTGTTCTCATGTACACCAATTGATGTATGATTTTAGTATGCATATACCTTTTTTATTATTTCTCTGACATTGTTACTCTGCAACTTTATTATTTTTGTAGAATTCATATCAACTCTGAATTCTCTTATGTAGAAAGAAGACGCAATTTTGGTTTTGAACGGATGATTTTCTTCTTTCTACTCTGACCCTTCAATAACTTTCCTATATTTTGACAGGCCCTGTAGCAGAGGACATGTTTCACTGGCAGGCAACAATAATGGGTCCAGCTGACAGTCCTTATGCTGGTGGAGTGTTTCTGGTTACTATTCACTTCCCTCCTGATTATCCGTTTAAGCCACCTAAGGTACATATCTCCAGTTTCTCTTTTCCTTCACCGTTCTACTTTGGTAAATATGGACTGTCCATTACTGCGGCCAGTTATCATGTCTAAAATTACAACCCCATAGAGATATGTTCTCTTATGTAAACTATACCTCTTTAAGCTTGGAGGCTAAATAAGTATAGACTAGATAAATAAATTTCAATAGACTTTGTAATGAAACAACTTATGTCACTCCACATAAGCATCATGCATATTCAGATTAGGATAGAAGGTGTAGATGTTTAAAAGCTTGGCTATTGTTCTCTTTTTTCTGCATGATGATTCTTCATTTGAATCATAAGTTGATAAATGTTCTGAATACGAAGGAACATGAAGTTAATCATGAGCTTTATAGTGTACTATCGTGTTGACTGTATGTCTACTTGGAAATATCTTGTTTCTCTCGCAGGTTGCATTTCGCACCAAAGTTTTCCACCCAAATATCAACAGTAATGGCAGTATTTGCCTCGACATTCTAAAGGAGCAGTGGAGCCCTGCCTTGACCATATCAAAGGTTCTTACCTCTTAGCTACTTCCTAATTCTTACCCCTTAAACGTGGAGTATATTTTCCTTTGCACAAACACACATTGCCCCTGCAGAAGTTCGACATTGCACCTCGAATTGGTCAAATGTTCAAGTTGGGCCTTTTCGCATTCCAAAAATGAAAAAGTTGATGATGTCCTTAAAAGATTTGGTCCATAGCCATTCCTAAAGTCTTTGTAAAGCATCAATATTTTACCCACGATTGCTGACCTCCTGTATTACTATTAGCCCCCCTGAATTTGAAAATACTTGGACAACTGTTCCAGTTGACACTAGATAGAATGGTAAACTCTGCCAACTTTCCTCTAGCTTGTCTAGGGATATTTCCATATAGTGGAGTCTTTATATGACCAATAATGATTTTCATAGTCCTGTTCTGTTTATATTATCTTTCATCCAGTCACTACTGCTGTTTCTTAAGTAGGTGGGAAGGGTTCTGGTTTTTTTGTTGCAGGTACTACTCTCAATATGTTCCCTCTTGACGGACCCAAACCCAGATGACCCGTTGGTTCCAGAAATTGCTCATATGTACAAGACAGACAGGTCCAAGTACGAGGCAACTGCTAGGAGCTGGACCCAGAAGTATGCCATGGGCTAGTGTTCCTTCTGGTGGACCACTAAGAATTACTCGTCCTTTCTAATTTATGTAAAAATATTGTGTGTGGCATATGTTTACTCCTGCTGTGGACAACTCAAGTTCGATTTATACAATGCCTCCTATAAAACGAACATGGTTGTGGTTGTTTGTATGGAAGCTTGTCCTTGAGTTATCGAAGACATGTAGTTGATGTTCCATATTACAATTTCTTCAATTAGGGCCTAATTGAACTAATGCAACATATATGTACTTGTTTGCAAAAAGTGTTCAAAATACATTCAATCCGCACTCAAAAGTAATTTTGTATTTCTTCAATAATTATTTTGACTTTGATGGAGCAGGTAAGTATGTTGTTACAGAATAATGCAAATTGAGATTGTTCTTCCCTTTGGAATATGTATTGTCTTGTGCATGCACCTTAAACGACTTTTACGGTTTTTAATCTTTATAATTAGTTGGAACATCTTTATTACGTTGTACTTTTAAATTATTTAGAAGCTTTAAAATACCTTTACACATCTTAGATACGTCTAGTGTATTCTCTTTCATACTAACCTTTGGCTTTTGTCTTTTGACTCCTATATAGTATAACAAAGTGGGATTCTTAAGTCAACCAAGAATCCACCTAAAAAGATGAGCTAAAATCCTAAAAAAATATTTTTAGAAAATGACAATTAAAAGGAACAGTCAAGTATTGGATACTTGATGGGCAAGGAAGAATTATATGGTAATTGATTAAATTATACCTTTTCTTGTTACAGATGACCATACTTAATTAACGTAATTATACTTAATTTCAATACAATGACATTAATTCCGTCAAAAGATTAGACTGACATGTCTGTGACAGAATCATATTACTAACGCTTGTTCCTATCATTGTTCACCAAGAAAAATATAAACACCAGTCCTCAGTCTTTCGCACGTGGCTTAATATGTCGTCGAGATAAACGGTATTGGTAAGCTCGCTTCTGTCACGTGAGTCTCACCGCACATATCAATACGCTTGGCAAACCAAGTGTCATTATTAAGGAAGAATTACCTAATGTGGTAGATGGTGTTTGTACAACACGCGTACGTAATCCTCGTGGGGTAGAACATGGTTGCTTGGGGGCCAAGCTGAATCCGAAGGAATCAAACTCTTTTACCGGGCCAAGAGTGCCGCGTGTCTGGAATCCAACGGTTGATCGAGGACGCGGCAAGTCGTTTCGGATCTTCGGTGGTGACCGGGATATCCGGCTATAACCATCAAAAGGTTTCTCCGGAAGGGCTATTATTTATCAACTAATTAACAACCTAAAGAAGATTTCAACCTTAATCAAGGCAAGAAGTAAATGCTAATGACCCAAAGCCTCAAAATAAGAAAATTCAAAAAGAAGAAACAGATTTTAGGATTCTGCTATAAAAATAAAGCAAAGGTACTAACTACTAAGCCTTTTTGACTCTTCCTTGCAACTGAAACTCACTCTCCTTTTGCTCTTTCCTCTCCATTTTTGATCTCTTCTCTTGCTGTTGTCACCATCTTCTGTGCCTTTTCCTCTCTGTTGTTCCACAGAAATCCTTTCCGTTTTTTTTTTCTCTGGCCTGTTGGGTTCTTGAGTTTGTCTGTTTCTTTTTCTTGGTTCCTAAAGGTGACATCTTTCTGGGAAATTCTAAGTTTTTTGTGGTTTTGATCGAAAACCCATTTCGATTCAGTTAAGTTTACTTAGTTTAAGATGAATCCCTCTTCATTCAAGTACACGGAGCACAGGACTGTTACTAATAAGGTTGTTAGATGTTGTGATTCAAAACCCACGAGAATCGTTCGTATATCGGTTACTGATGGTGATGCGACCGACTCGTCGGACGACGACTGTGACGAGCTGCAAATGGTTCACCACCGGAGAATAAAGAAGCACGTTAACGAGATCAGAATCGAGGACTGTGGAAACTACTTTAGTGACAGGGCAAATGAAAAGTCAAAACAACGACAAAAGAAACCATCTTCGAGAGAAAATGGATGTTATCCAGAGGGCAAAAAATATCGCGGTGTACGACAACGGCGGTGGGGACGGTGGGCCGCGGAGATAAGAGACCCGTTCCGGCGAACAAGGATTTGGTTGGGAACGTTTGACACGGCGGAGGAGGCTGCGATGGTGTACGACCAAGCCGCTATTCGCATTAGAGGACCTAATGCTCTCACCAATTTTGTAAGACCACCAGTGAGAACGACTCAAGCCCCAGAAGTTGATACTGTTGCGACCATTTCTGGGTATGATTCTGGTAAAGATTCCCACAGTCTCTGTTCTCCAACTTCTGTGCTTAGATTCCAATCTACCGAAGAACCTGGAGCCGAGTCACAGCCTTTAAAGACTGACTGGAGAGGACATGTTGACGAAGTTAAAGAAAGAGTCTTTATGCCTGTTCAGGATCTGAAGGAAGATGACTGGAGACCGGTTCAAGAGTTGAGTGAAGAAGATTCCAATTTTTTGGACCACGATTGTTTCATCTTCGATCCTTGGTGCTTCGAACAAATTCTGGAATTCGATATTCCAAAAAGACAGGTTTTCCTGGATGAGCAGCATAGTATACTGAACAGTGGTGTAAGGGAAGATCTAGCTGATATTTCAGTGCACTTGGATGGAGATTTTGAATCATGGGGGTGGGACGTGGATGATTACTTTGGGGTTTAAGCTTCTCTTAAGATGGAGAGCTTTCAAAGTTAACAGAAGAATTAGCATGAGAAAGAATCTAAGAGACCGATGGTGATTGATTGATTGGTTTGAATGGTAAATTCCGAGAGGGGTTTTGGATACGTGTCTGGTTCTTTTTGTTTGTGTTTAGTGTGTAATTTCAGGGTTATGTACTTACGTTAACTGTTTATATATATAATTATATGGAGAGATATTAATGTCTAAATTGAAGGGTCGATTTATCTTTTTGGCTCAGCTGTCTATAACTTTTATGATGCTATTGATTTATGGTCTTGGCTTTTAGTTGTTTCTCTGCAACTTTTGTCTCCTTGTCTATTGGTGATAATGGGTTAGCGTCAGACTTCCTTTCATACCCACATTGGGGGGTGGCTGGCTCGAAAGGCGGTTGCCAAGTGGCTAAAGTTGTTGAGCATGTTCAACGGTTGGACACATTGGGACCTCGAGAACCATATGCTTACGCCCCTTGCGGCGTTTCAAAAACATAGAGCAATGGAGTTCAGATCTTTCTTTAATTTTATGGTATTTTATTGTGTTCAGTAAATCTCAACTATTTATTTACGTGAATTGTAAACTTAAGCATGCATTTTATACAGAATACAGAATATAAAATACATACATAGATCAACATATATAAACCGTATATATGTTAAACAAGCAGCGGAAAACACATGAATAATACCTCCAGCCATTGCCGTGAATCACCGTGGAGCTGAATGTGTTTGGAGCGTTTCTATCTTCTTCTAGAGCAAGCTCGATGGTGTAGACAATAATGCTCAGTAAAGATAGGACCCAAACAACGTGTATATATTCACTTCCATCTGCTGCCCATCACAGAAGAGGAAGTAGACGACAACATGGACGTGGCAGACAAAACGTAGACGTGGTCGAATAAATAGTTGGGCTGCCGAATAAATGGACCACTTTAAGGAAAAAACTTACATGAATCTCATATTAATTTATGTGAAGTCTACGTGAGATTCGTATAAATTAATGGTGAAA
Source organism: Erythroxylum tenue (assembly GCA_027568955.1). Lineage (NCBI taxonomy): Eukaryota > Viridiplantae > Streptophyta > Magnoliopsida > Malpighiales > Erythroxylaceae > Erythroxylum > Erythroxylum tenue. Next base: position 20,922,829 of record JAOSBM010000009.1, on the reverse strand, counting down.
TTTATTGGATATAATAAGACACTATAAAAATGGACAGAAAATCTTAAGAGCAATTACCATGTTCTAACGTTTAGCTTTTACCGTGTCTTATTCTTTGTACTGTTTGGAAGATACCTGAAAATCTTTCTTTGAATAGAAAGCTTGTGGTCGCTAGGATATAATAAGCTTAGTAGCTTACATATTATATATTTTAGATATACTCTAATATCATGATTTTTTAAATGTAACACTTGAACGAAAATTGTAATGTGGCGTTAACACTCAATTCCAAGAATTGAGGAGTAATTTTGAATTATGGAAAACTTTTTGGTTGCATGATTTAAATAAAATATGAATTAAATTTATTTATTTACACACTAAAATAATATATTGTGAACTTAATTTTTTTTAATTTCCCATCAACTAGATTTTAAATGTTTATTTAATAAAAATTTTAGTTGTATGAAATAGTCTATAAATTTATATATTTTAGATAAATTAGATGACTTAAATTAAACAATAAATTTAATTATATTACATTTGTAGAGTTTAATATATTCACTTTTGACAATTCTTCATTAGAACTTTCAACCTTAATTTTTTTTTTTATTTTTAAGTTGAAAGTCGAAAGTTTTAAAGAAGAGATTGTCAAAGTCTTTTAATATTTAAAATTAAAAGATTTCTAAAAAGGTTAGTCTTCCAAGGGGTAAAATTTAAATAGTTAAAGTTGTTTCTTTATAACCATAAGATTATTTTTGATTGGACGTAAAATTCTTAATGGAATAGAATGGTTTGATTTATAACGGAATTGATATAATATTAAAAAATTATTGTTTGGAAGAAATGGAAGAATTCATAATATAATATAGTAAAATGTTATTTAGAATAAGAGTTTATAATGTAATACAGTGAAAAATTGTTTATTATTTTACATTTTATCCTAAACATTCAAATCAAAGATTTCTCATTTTTACTGTTTATGATGGAATGAGATATAATATTCCATTCAGTTATAAACCATCATCTTAAATGATAAGAATAATATTACAATTCCATTAATGCACTTCCAACCAAACATACCCTAAATTTACATGTTTAAGTTATGAAAACAGTTTCTTTGTAAAAATACAAAAAGGGAAGGCTGCGTATATTAAGATCCTTTCTAAACTCTCGCAAAGCGAGAAACCTTGTGTACCAGATACATTAACTTTAACTTTTTGGTAGAAATTATTTATTAAATTCTCTAATAATATTTTATTACTCTTCTAATTTCTAATTGATTCAAAAATTTAAATTATAAAATGGTAGAAATCACTTGTTAAATCCTTTGACTTATTATCACCCTAGTTTCTAAATGATTCTGATTTTCAATTTTTAAAAATTAAAAGACCTGTCTGAGCTGTCAATTTGCGTTGCGGCTGCAGGAGATCGTACGATAGCTCATCAATCAGATGTCTCATTTGTCTTTTTCAATTTTATTTTCTCAGATATTTTTGGTCCCAGTATGTCTGCTACCGCGGGCCACCTGCTACAGTACCTTGGCATAAAGAAAACTACTCAAATGAGTAATTTTGCTAGGTAATCTTTAAATTCTTTAATTATTGTTTGGGACTTTTGTCATTAATTGACTTCTTTCTAATTATAAGGGGTAGGGTAGGATTTTTCTTTAATTATAATCTTTCTAATTATAAAAATTTTAAATTTAATTACAAAAAAAATTAAATAAAAATTAATTAGTTTATTTCAATTTATAAAAACTAATTAGTTTACAAAAACTAACCGATTCATTAATAAATTAATCAATTTTAATAATAAAAATTATTAAACTAAACCAAATTGCGCTTAAAATTTGAAGGGTTTATTTAAAAGATTTTAGGTTTATGAAACGTTGATAACAAAGATATTACATATAAATTATTTTGTACACCTAACAATCTATTCATTTAATACACACTCAAAAAAATGAAATATATAAATTCTACCCGTGTAAGAAATGTAAAGAATGCTGTCAAACAGGTTGGTGTGAGTGATTCAACACTCTCATCCTTTAACTAGAGGTCTCGAGTTCGAGTCTTGAAAATAGAAAAATTTGTTTGACCAACTGTTTATTCCTTATGGGCTAACCCGAAGCAAGAATTAGTCTAAAAATAAATGGCTTAAAAATATCTTCTCATAATTGAAACCCTCCTAAAAATAACTCGTAGGCTTAAAAAAAAAGTCGAAAGCTCGTATATGTTCTATAATATTAATCTGTTCTATTCAAATGCTTAAATGCTTTTATGTTTGTGGGTATATATTATACTGATGTGATATGTACCATATGGACCGTCTCAATTAATATGGTTCCCATCCTTCCAGCCGATTAAATTTGAAACGACAGGAAGCAGAGCTTTGGCATGAAAAGATAAGACTGGGCCTGT
>JAOSBM010000009.1:20850375-20863821 GCA_027568955.1 Erythroxylum tenue | reverse complement strand
TAAGTTTTATTTAATTTATAATTATTATTAGTAATAAAATATTTATTATTATTTTAAAAACTTTGAAAAAAATGGGGGAAGGAGAGGTAGGAGGGAGGGAAATTTTGGAAAATTTTGCAAAAAAGTTTCCCAATTTTTTAAAATTTTCGGTATTAGCCAATATTTGACCGATATTTTAAATACCTGCCGTTATAGCCGAGATAGGCTGGTACCGACCGGTATTTAAATTCGATACCAAAACTTAAAATTTGGTACCAAATTTAGGCCAATACAGTACGAAATTCAATACAATGGTTGCACGTAATAAAGTTGGCTATAAAGTTGAACTTGATTGAGATTATCATATACAAAGTAACTACTTTTAAGAAAATCACACATATCCCTTTAGTAGTATCAAATTGAATAAAATCAAGCTTGATTACTTCAACAGATGTATTATGAAACTATGTTAGAATCTACTGATGTATTATGAAACTATGTTAGAATCTACTGATTCATATCGTCCCAATATACTAGACGTTTTATGAACATATCCTCTGCATCATCTAGCTTTTGAGTAGGTTTAGGCATCTCATCAACAACTATATTCCAGAGAAGTCTTCATTTGAGAAAGTTACACATTTATTCAGCCTGCAAATCATAGTTAGATCCATCAAATAAGACATTAGTTAGTTGAGGAATGTATTGATAAAACTTGGGAAGTATCTATAGTGAACATAAGACAAAACATCCTTAACAACAAAGTTTAAAACACACACAAAATTGAAGAAACCTATATCTAGAGCTACAATTTGTTAAATTTGACCCAAAAATGAGTTTAGAACACCCAAAAACTTTAAGAATTGGTCTAATTTTTGAGAAAATTGGTAAAAAATTTGAACTGTCCAGTCAAAATTTGGTTAAGAGATTTGAACCGAGCCAAGTTAATGAACAGGCTGAACCAATGATGATATAGGATGCTAACATATGGATGATGTGGCAGTCATGTGGGATCAAATACTAATGTGGCAATAAAGCAAGGCCCATGGTTGATGTGAGACAATGGTGTGGTAGTGATACAAGTGGCCAGTGATGATGTGGTGCTATGACGTGGCAATGATTTGGCAATGGTGTATGGAAACGTGGGCTTGGCTACTATTGTTTTAGTTGAAACGATGTCGTTTGAGTTATGAAATTATCAAAACAATATTGTTTTAGGTTGTGAAACGTGGGCTTGGCTACTATTATTTTAGTTGAAACGATGTCGTTTGAGTTATGAAATTATCAAAACAATGTTGTTTTAGGTTGTCATCAACCGCTGAATGATGGAATTTCATAAGTTGATGTTGATCTTCTTGGAGAGTGTGAGGGTGCATAGAGTGACCTTTTAAGATGTCATTTGTACTATTGTGATAGTTGTAAAGAGTAGAAGAGATTGGTATATATCAAAAGCTACTTAAACTACAAAATTAACTATGAAAGTTGAGAACTAAAAGATTGTTATCCTTTTACAAAGGAAGGTAGTTAATACCATATAAGAAGATAAGAAAACTTTGTATTTCTGCGTGTATAAAAATTATACATAAGGAAGTATTTATACATAAATTTAGACAAGAGTACACAAAAAATATACTTTATAATTATTACATAAATGTATATAATGCATGTATTGGAAATCAAGGTAGGATCCAATTCCATATGAAATAAAATAATTACGAAACCTTTTCGTTTTGATTTCTTAAATTCCAAGATCACTTAAATTTTATAAAATGATTAACACATAAATCATAATAAAGATTAAATCTTAATTTGTACCTTATTTCGAAGCTTGATCGTATTCTTGTCAAATCTCTCGAACCATTTCTAAAATGGACTCATCTTAATCATCATAATCACACAAGTTGTTAAGAGAACTCTGCAACTATTATAGAGAGGGTTAGATAATAAGTACTTTTAGAACTTAATTGTATTTATAATAGATTTTGAACATTTTAGTAATTTAATTCATATTAAATTATAATTTCAATTGAAATTTAATTAGAATTACATATATTTTTAATTAAGCACTAATTATGCCCAAATAAAATCCAGTATCTCATATTGATTCTTATTTATTAAATATTTCATATTTAAGTATAAAATTTATCAAACTTTTGAATCACATTCTACTTGATTAAAATATTTTTCTTTCTTTAACCTGTTCTTTAAGTGTGACCCATTAATTTTCAAAATATACTGACAATAAATATAAATTATAACTTTAAATCATGGATAGGATTTGATAAATTAAACTATTTTAATTTATCTTTAATTCTTTAATTATATAATTTATATTTATATATCAAGATTGATGTCTAGCAACATATCATAATTACCCCAAATATTTAAAAATGTCAAAGTGATTTTGATTAACCTTTCTATGCATGTTTTTTTAACAATTCAATCATTTCTTCATACAATGTTCTGAGTAGATAAAAAAATAGAAATAATGTCTGCTTTATTTCAATTCAATCATGTTAATTCTTCATCGTTAGTAGTCAATTCAATTAATGACATTTGAAAATTATTTTAAAAATGTCATTCTACCTTAATCAATGATTTCCAGAATTAATACTAATCAAGAACAATAAAACATTTTTCGTAATCAATTTATGTTGAGGAATCTTGTATTGATAACTCAACTACCTCTATATAGTTCAGGTTATTCTAACTACCGACTGAGTTACTATTGACTAAAGTACGTGATAAGTAGTGTTAAAACATAACAATTCCTATATGAGATAACTTTAGAAATTTCAAATCAAGTGATTACTTATACAATTATCACAATACAAATTTTCATAGGCATATAAGTAATGTTCCAAATAATATTTTCATATGGAGTCAGTTCAATGAATTTGTTCTCTAGCAAGCATTCATACTTTGTTTAAGTATCTTCATACTTTAGTCTATAAGATCAACTACTTTCTTTATAAGGAAAAACATAATGCATGTTAGTATTTTTACGCTCTATTAATATCTAGTCTCAATATAACAATGATCATGAACAATTTAGAAATAATACATAAAATACAATACAAATTTCGTAATTATGATCTCATCGTAATTTTATTTGCAATGTATATTTATCTCACATATTTTATCATATGTGTTTAAATATATAAAAAATAAAGAATATTTTTAAATAATTACATTTCTAAATTATAATCAACCGATTGACTGTAAAGTATCATTTGTTTCAATTTTAAGTCGGCTTCTCTTCACTTTAATTTATGGTAAATCATAAATCAAACTGAAACTTTGAAGATGAAACCAAAAAGGAAATTGATGCTCCTTCTTTATGGATTTGTCGGGCTGGTTTGGTTTTCAGGTAGCAGGGTTGATTCTTTAAGCCTTTGTTTGGATCCTTATTTGCATAAAGGAAAGGAAAGGAAATATTGAGGGGAAAAGAAGGGAAAAGAATAGAAGAAAAATGGAATTTTCTTTCCCCTTTTTGTTTTCCTAATTTATCAAATGAGGGAATTGAAACTTATATTGGACAAAAAAAAATTTTGAGACCTTTATGCCCTTGATTGTAGAACTTGTTTATGGTTGTCCTTCTTGTTAAATAAGAATATAATAGTAATTTATTTATATTCGGCTTATCTTGTCCTGAATTTCCCCTCCTTTCTAACCAATTTGGTGGGAAATACATTTGGTCTAAATTTCTCTCCTATTTCATTCTATTCTCTCACTTTCCCTTTGCTTAATTTTATCCAAACAATGGAAACTAAGAGAAATGCAATTCTCTTCCTTTCCTTCCATTCAAATAAAGGCTAAGCCTTAAAAATAAGATTTTGGATGAGTTTTCGACCATTAACACTCTTTATCTTTAAGCTGTGTTCAATTTAAAAAGTTATTTGGTGAGAATTTCATGACAATGCCCGCCCCCCTTTTATAGTAGAAATGACATGTATGAAAAATATGATAATGAATAAGCGTGGATAAGAAAAGCAAGAGGAAGCACATGAACGCCGCATGTTATGGATGAGCATAGACATAAATAATTATGTTAAAGTTCGATTTCTTAAAATCACTCAACTTGCCTGTCGGCGGGTCAACACGTAAACCAATCACATGTCTAAGCCAGAAAACTTTAAGGATAGGGAAGTGGTAAAGAGTATAAGAGACATATAAGCTTTATATTTGCAGCTGATAGCAAAAAGATGATAAGACAAGGCTTTTCTAGAAAATTTAAAAAAGAAACTCTAGAAATGAGCTTTACAAGTAACTTTATCATCACTTAGAAAGTGGGACTACCAAAATATTTTTCAGTGGGATTTTCTCATGTGCTTGATGGCTACACTTCATAGCCGAAATATGTCTCCAGTCCACTTTACTCCCCCTCTTCTTAATCTCAAAAGGTGAAATCGTCTATCCTAGATGCTCTCACATTTCGACCCGATAAAATTATAAGGGGGTAAATTATGGTCTAATTTTAGCCAACTTTTTAGAAAAGTGGTCCAACGTCGGCGCGCATAATAGGTCACCACATTGGATGAACTCCCACACTGCCGATGCCGAGACTCGAACCTGAGGCCTTTATCTCAACTTGCCCTTCCAATGACCAACTAAGCTACCCATGCGGGCAAAAGATGTGAATGAGGGGTGCAACACGAGGATTTCTCAGGAGGTCACCCATCCTAGTACTACTCTTGCCCAAGTAAATTTAACTTCGAAGTTTTGATGAGATCCGGTGTATTAGTACTGATATGATCGCACCCAATTTACTCTGTCTCTTCTACAATTACTAAAAGGGTTGACTCGGGTCACAAATCTTTTTAAACCAACACTATTACACCACAACTTTTTTTTTTGGTGGATCAGGAACTACCATTGTCACAATCACATTCTAAACATTTTGTATTTGCTTCAGAGTTTCAGTCTGTTCCTTTTGCATCTCAGGGTATATGTTTGCATCTCTTTCCCTGAAATGTATAGTTTGTGTTGGTATCACCAAGTATATTATATAGTTCTATTACATTTTTTGCTTGGAGAATTTACGAATTTACACCCTGTGGAACTTGCGTTCTAGTAATTCACGAATTTGGGTATGTTATTGATATATAGTAGTGATAATGTTGACAAAACCCTGTGCTCAGAAAACTTTGTTCAGTGTTCAGACGTCGGAAAGAGCTTGCTTGGTTTCCGGGCTCAGATCCAGTAAAAAGGTTCTACAGTATTGGCACACTGTTCGAATTAGCAACAGCAAGTCTGCAACAACCAAGCCAAGCCTGGTAAAAGAAAGGCCGTCTTCATGGCATTTTGTGTCACGCTTTTTCTTGGATTTTGTTTCGGTTCATAGACAATTAAAATTAGCAATAAGTTGGATCGGCCTGGTTTTAAATTTGGTTTCACCTCTGTTTTTTAATTTTTAGCTTATATTTTTATTAAAAAATAAAAACATATTTAATTAAAATTTGTAATATAAAAATTAAAAATAAAAACCTATTTAGTTAAAATTTATAATAAAAACTAAAAATTAAAGCATAATTGTAATGCATGATATTGATAAACGATAAATAGGAAACTAAGAAATAAAAAATGTGAAAAATATAAACGTAAAAGCTAAAATAAACCAAAAACATAGAATAACAAACAATTGAAAAATAAAAAATGTAGATAAATGATAAATAGAAAAATTAGTAACATAAAACTGTAGAAATAAACAAATAGAAACGAAAAAATCATAAACGCGAAATTTAGAAACATAAAAGCCAAAATAAACAAATAACACATAATAGAAAATAATTGGAAATGCAAAAATGCAGATAAACGATAAATAGGAAAACTAGAAACGCAGGAACAAAAACCATGAAAACCAAAAACACAGAAAAATTAGACGTCAATGCAAAATAATAAATCAAGAAAATTAGAAAAATATCACAAGATAATTAGAAAAATATCAAATCAGTTTCGAAAAATCACTTAGTTAAAAAGCCCATACTTTCACTTTCTGTACGGATAAAAAAGGGACGTAAGAGATGAGTTTCGAACGTAAAGAGAGAGAAAATAAATGAGTGTAGAATGTAAGAGAGAAGAGAGAAGAGAGAAAAGAGAAGATATATAATTTCTAAAAAAAAATGAAGTTTATAAGAAGAGAAAAAATGATATCGTGTGAAAACATGTAACGAATAAATGAAATATTATAAAAATATCTTTTTTTTACGTTTTTTGTAAAGTTATGATTTTTTTATTTTTAAAAACAAAAAATGATAACAATATTCGATTAAACATGTTTTAAAGACTTGTTTTTTTTAATGAAAACCACAACAAAAATAGAAAAAAGTTAAACAAATAAGCTCTAAGTTATAATCTAATTTTTTTAAAAATATAAAAGTAAATATAAATATATTTTGATTTATGAATTTGAAATTAGATAAATCAATCTTAACTTAAAAAATTGATTATGATCATCTAAAGTTGAAAAAAATTATCAAATTCAAATTTAATTAGAAATAAATACTTGAATTCTAATTTAAAATCGAATTTAATTATAACTAAACCTAATATTTATTTTAAAATTAAACTTAATTTATCGATTTTGAACTATCTCAATTAATTTTCCATCCGTTAACAACCCAAGGAACATTGCACATCGAGAGTAATGAGGCTGCAGTCCGTAACTCTTAATTAATAGTTATAAATCAAATAGTTCTGTTAGTCATACCGACGGTAGAATTGAGAGCTTTTCATATACAATAATTCTAATATGTCGACTCTTTGACTAAACTGCACGACAAGGACAATGTTCATCTATTTCGTCACTTCACCGAGTCCCCCCCTTTTTTTTTTTTTTTTTTGGTGAAAAGTCCAAAGACCCACTGTATTAATTTCGAAGTTTCGAAGAAAACAAAAGTGCTGATGCAAAATTCGATGTCACTCGCCATTCGATAAGGGCATTTCATGATTCAGAGAAGATAATAGTCGATCAAAAAGCAACGGTGTTGGAGACTGGAGAGCTTCAAGGACTTTTACAGGTTTAATGGGATCGTGTGGTTAAGAAGGCAATTCATTTTGGAAACTATTGGCGAGTTCACACTTTTTGTCGTTCTAAAGCAGTTTAATGATATTGTGTCCTCATGATTTTATGTAGTATCTGCCTGCCTGCTATGGATGTTTGCAGGTAGCCTCGAGGGAGGAGTAAAATGTGCAGAACGCAATTAGATTCATCCTCCAGTTTTTCTATTTTTTCTGCATCTAAACATTAACTCTAACATATTCGTAATAATTTATTTTGTCTGTACATGAACACGGACGGTGTCAACCTGTGTTGTTAAGTTGCATTTTCATCTCTATATTAGAAAAGAATATACTTTGTCAGGCTGTGTTTTAACTAATAATTTTCAAAAACATTAGTTTTTTCAGAACACTTTTAAAATTGCATACTCGTACATACGAGTAGCAATTAAAAATTTATTAACTTGTCTCTATGGCCGGCCGGATCTACCTGGATCCAAGCTCCGACCAGACCGCTTCTGTTAGGGTTGAGGCCCTAATCAGGCTCGAAGTAGAGAACCCAAGCCTTAGTTCTATTCAGTCCGGCTTGAATTATTTTTTAAATTAAAAATACAAAAGTAACATTGCTTTGTTTATAAATGTTGGGCTTTAAGTTAGATTAAACCTTAGCCTTTTTAGAAAAGAAGATTGGGTTCGAGACCTGATTAAGGCCAATTGCCATCTCTAATATTATGTCCTAAGTTTTTTTTTTCCCACATAATCCATACACTTGCAGGAATGTTCATGCTTTCACTTGAAGGGGGGACAAATTGCAATGATCATATAATTTTTGTAAAGCCTACAAAAAAGTTCAACTTTTGTAAAACCCAATCAGCCCATAAGGGGGAAAAAAACAAAGGAGAATATACATATATATAAAGGGGACGACAGGTAAGTTAGAACAATACCATCGAAAATAGCCTTGTAAAAGGTGTGCTCCACGCGGGAAGACACCTTGTACCTTTGAAAAATACTGTCCATAAACTCCTTTGTTATGACTGTATTCAGTAATCTACTAAGCAGATGATCTGGGATTGATCTCTTGATAATCAAATAACACATCCTATTTGACGGCTCCCAAATTATCATAGCCACCTTATCAGCTTCTGAGCTGATACCAACGAGTGGAGAAGGCCTCTCTATATGCATCGCCATGATAATGTAGGCCATCTCCAGCGCAAACTCAATTTCTTTCTTCCACTTCTTGAAATTGAAACCAGTTAAGGTCTCAATCGTGACAATATTGTTATTTACAGAAAAGGTAATTGCAAAACAGAAAAGACAATGTAAAGATCAGCATAAACGTAGGATAATAGTGATACTCAAAGCATTAAAACAATATATATATCGAGAATCCGATAACAAATATTATGAAATACCTGTGGGCTGAATACATAATATATGCAATTAGACCTCTACATAAAAGTAATCAAAGTACAAATTATTAACTCTCATGACACTACCATATGTGAGTAAATAGATCATTCAAGCAACAACTTTCTTTCATCTAATGCCTTTACGTGCATTTTAAAATCTCATATAAGGTCAATACCTGTGGCTAGAATAACCAAACATGAGACCAGAGAAATCCCCTAACATGCAAGTCGTACAATCCAAATACGGACTTGAAAGGCCACTGTGGCGACTACAATCTCACTAGTACCTAAAAAAAGACCACAAATACAAAGGATACATCCTTATGTTATCCTCACATTCTATGTGGGCATAATGCATATGAAAATCAACTATAAATGCAAAAACTAAATGCACAGTCAAATAATCACATTGGTACTGAAAATATTGTCTTTAAATTTTATTTGAGACTTTTATCTTAAAATTCTTAATAAAAGTGACTACATGCTTTTCCGAATATCGAACTTATCACACGAGACACGAAACCTTAAGTGTCTCCCTTATGTGTAGTTGGAGCACAAAATTTCTCTCAAAATTAGCTTAAAAAAGCTTAAAAACCTTTTTCCAGAATTCAATTACTAACGTATCCACATCCTCGCCGTCCACGTGTTGGGACACGCACTCGCCCGCCCGTCCCTCGCCCATGGGAGAACGAGCCTCTTGAGGTGCGTGCAACACACGTCCGTCACCTCGTGGAGCCACGTGAGAGGATGCGACTAAACCACCCTTTGGCGGTTACTATAGCACCATTGACGGTGCAATCGCCCTCCGATTGGGAGGGAGATTTTTTGTAGCACCCCGGGACAGATTTTTCCCATTTTTGGCTCTTTTTGACCCATTTTTCATAGCTAACCTCACATATATCACTTTCAAGTAATTATATATGCAAAAAAATCGAAAAATGAATAAAAAACTTACGAAAACCATAATGGATGAAAACTGAAAAACTTTCATTTCCGACAACCAGATCACATAACCACTTTGATACTACGTGTAACACGTAGCATAGTTCTTATTATGTGTCCCAAATCATACATGAAAGGGTTAAAACGAAAAAAACGGAATATCTGATTTCGGTTCTATCTCGATATTATTATGTGGCCAAAACGAGCTTTAATCTTCTGTTACCGTCACGAGAATTGTTCACCGACACGTGGTTAATATCTTTCTACAGTTTTCTCAATACGTAAGCGTTCTTAACGGATCATAGAATCCGTATGCTTACGAATGATACGAGCAATTACAAGAAACCTTAGCTTTTATATATAGCTTTCATTTCGAGCTTCCCAATATGAGTCTGGTCTATACTAATAGGAATTTATTTTTCTCTCGAACTTTGAACCAATAATTTAAGTCATTTATTAGACTATTTTATTTTTTTATCTGAATCAAATTATATAATTTTTCAATTTAACTGATAAATTATTAAAAAGTTAAAAAAATATAATTAATAGTTGCCCAACTTGGCTTAGAAATGATAAAATTGTCACACTCCCCGTGCTTTCTTTATTTTCCTGCTATGTATGCGTCAGTTGACTTGTTCGACACATTTGTCTTTCCGACTATATTCTATTATTCTCTCCCTCGTTATACAGGCTTTCCATTCCTCCTCTTGATTAAATCTTCACTCTGATATCACCAGAAAAGAACACCTTCGGTATAAATTTCGAGCTCCGGCAGGCGGGAGACTCTTAAATTAGCTGGACCATCATTGACCAGAGAGTCGTTCTAGAGTTGTGGTGATTCGATCATGGCAAGTAAATCCTCTGTGGTTTTTGTGCCTACTCCAGGTATGGGTCACCTCATTCCACTCGTTGAGTTAGCTAAGAAACTGGTTTTCAACCATGGCCTGTCGGCTACTTTTATAATCCCTTCAATGGGACCACCACCAAAGGCTCAGATGGAAATCCTTGAGTCATTCCCAGAAGGCATAAACTACATCCTTCTACCTCCAGTTAGCTTTTGTGATTTGCCTGACAATACTAGGGCTGAAACACGATTTTTCCTAACTGTATCTAATTCTGTATCTTCGATTCGTGAGGCAGTTAACTCATTAGCCGCAAGTAACCGACCAGTAGCTTTGGTTGTTGATCTTTTTGGTACTGATGTGTTTGAAGTTGCAGTGGAATTTAAGATGCAGAAGTATATATTTTTCTTATGCTCGGCTATGTCGCTTTCTTCTATGTTTTATCTTGAGAAATTAGATAAGGTGGTTTCCTGTGAGTTCAGGGACGTGCCTGAACCATTCCAAATTCCGGGATGCAGAGTCCTAGTTAACGGAAGAGATCTACCAGACCCAGTTCAGGACAAGAAGAACGATGCGTACAAATGGTTTCTGCATAACACAAAACGATATTATTTATCAGATGGTATCTTGTTGAATAGCTTCGTGGACTTGGAACCAGAAACCGTGCAAGTACTACAAAAGAGAGAATACGGTCAACCACCAGTTTATGCCATCGGGCCTATCTTACATTCGGGTTCTAGAGATGGGTTTGATGAATCCGAGTGCCTCAAATGGTTGGATGAGCAACCAAGATGTTCTGTTTTGTTTGTCTCTTTTGGGAGTGGTGGAACTCTTTCTTTGGAACAGGTAAATGAATTGGCAATGGGTTTGGAGCTGAGTGAACAGAAGTTTCTATGGGTTGTAAAAAGCCCTGATAAATCAGCTAATGCTTCCTTCTTCAGTGCCCAGAGCAGTAAAGACCCTTTTGATTTCTTGCCAGGACGGTTCTTGGATAGGATCAAAGGACGAGGTCTACTGGTGCCATCTTGGGCACCACAGATTCAGGTGCTAAGTCATACATCGACTGGTGGATTTCTGAGCCACTGTGGCTGGAACTCAACACTCGAGAGCATTGTACATGGGGTACCATTGATTACTTGGCCACTCTATGCAGAGCAAAAGATCAATGCAGTGTTGATAACAGAGGACCTGCAGGTGGGATTAAGACCGAAGGTCAATGAAAATGGATTAGTGGGACGAGAAGAGATCGCCAGACTTGTCAAGGCGTTGATGCAAAATGAAGGCGAAGCTAGTTATATTCGTCAGCGAATTAACAAGTTGAAGGAAACTGCGGTTAGAGCAGTAGGCAATGAGGGAGCTTCCACCAAATCTCTCAAAGAAGTGGTTGATAAGTGGAAGAACAAGCAGAACCAATAAGGGTTCGTTTCAAGACTGGTTCCGTCTTGCATCTCTCAGTTTCATTCTGTGCTTTTTAAATGTCAAGTTTCAACTTCCAGGTTATTGTAGCAAGTTAGGGTGTGAAAGTTTGCAATTTTCAATTAGTTGGAAGACTATTCAATTGTTTCAGTCAATTCCGATCTACGATAGGAGTGAAAACAAATCACAAACGGGGTAGGTGAAGTGAAATGAATAGCTGCAAAATCCAATTAGATGAGGCATTTGTCAGTTTCCCTATCAGAAAGACAATTTGTCTAACATATAACAATAACAACATAAGTTAAAACATTTCTTTGAATTTGATTATATATTTTTAAAATATTTATCTAGATTTGATTATATTTTTTAGAAGAAATTTGCTATGTTTTAGAAGATTACTCTCTTCTACTGGTATTTCTTGCTGTATAACTACATACGTCTTTAAAATTAAAAAAAATGGGATTTTAAAAAAATGATCCTTCTACAACCACGAAAGTAATTTTTTTTCAATTTTATATCAAATTATTATTAATTTTATCAATCGGTTATTATCTATTATTTATAGACAATGTCATTAATTATACTTTAATAATTAATGATAATAAAATGTCATACTTGAACTCATTATTTTTGTTTTAATTATTATCATCATTCACATATAATTGAGTTTAACTTTTTTTTATATATTCTCATACTTATTCAATAACCCGTGTGATCAGCATAAGATAAAAAATTTATAGTTATATATATGTTAAGAATATAAAACCTCACGATTAACAAATTGATCCTTGAGAAGATTTTGTATGCTTTAGTTTAGGTTTTGTTACTTGCATTAAATCTCTTTTGATCTCACTTATTTCATCTTGTTATAATTGTATTCAATTGTCTTATTAGGAGTCAGTTGTCATCTTTGAATACGAAATTTCTTATGAGAGTTAATAATAAGAAAATGACCTTCCTCTATTATCAATTATCTTGAATTTAATTTAATTTGCTTTCCTAAAATTGTCTCATAAGATCGCATCAAGTATAATCTTTTGCTAACGTTCTAAAGTAACAAACATTAAATTTAATCTTTAAGAATCAGACAAGAGTCCTAAATGTATATTAAGAGATTTATTTACCTTTAGGGTCTCACACAATGTAAGTTGAGATCTTTTGATTTAAATCAATCCCTTTTATGGTTCTTTTTTGCACATATGATAAGAGTGACATGTTACATTATTAACTTCAGTTAATTTGGATCATATGTCTTCCATAAACACAATACCCTACAAATGTTGGTTCATACATACTTAACATATAACTTACTACTCTTATCTTTGTTATAACTCTCATATGGTAACTTAAGACAAATTATAGTGACTATATGATCACTTCAAACCAATTTCTATTTGACTTATCATTTAAGTTGGTATTCGCGATTTAAGTTTCATATTTTATCTCTCTATTATCACATTGATAAGAAACCTGAAACCTATCTTCTCTCTAGTCATCACAAAGACTCGAGTTAATTTTCAGTGTGACAAGCTCATTCTTTTATCTGTTTGATATACTCTTTAATTCATACCAAAAATGAAGCAAACCACACAACAGGTAAAAATGTTTCTTCATAATCGATTCCCTCTTGATATGTGTATCTTTTGTCACAAGGCGTGCTTTGTATCTTTAGATACTATCATCAACATTTCATTTTGTTTTGAGAACCCGTTTGTTCCCACTAGCTTTACACTCATTAGGGAGATCAACCAAGTCTCATGCTTGATTTGAGCTTAAAAGCCAAGCATTAGAAGATGTTACTAATATGGGCTTCAATCCAACAAGTAGTGATGAAGAAGGCATGGTCGAAGAAG
>JAOSBM010000009.1:20696248-20708503 GCA_027568955.1 Erythroxylum tenue | reverse complement strand
ATTAATTTATCGATAAATTAATAAAATATTTATTTATCGATAAATTAATAATTTCGTATAAGATAATAATTTTTCAGATCTCAGTAATATTCATTTATAGAGATTTTACTGTAATTAAAAAGTTGCATAAACTATTATTCTCAACCCCTCAGAATTGCAGGAACTTCACTTAACATCTATGTTACGGCCAATTTTGCCAACTAGTCCGCATAATCTCAATAAACCACACGCACGTTCTTTTGTCTCTCTCGAACTCTTTCTTTTTTTCTCTCTCTCTCTACACAAGATCAGAATCGTAAATTCGTAATAATAATATAAAAGAACCCGCTCTTCTCTGTGTCAAATTGATGTTGTATTTGCTATCTGGTCCCTTTACTACCACCTATTGATTCGCCTACGCTTCGTCATTATCGGGATTAATCAGTTTTCCATTTAGGGTTTGGATAATCTGACTCATTTCTTCTATCTTGAACTTCATTCTCTTGGATTTTCTTCTCTTTCTTTTTATTTTTTTTAACAAGTTGTTTTTAATCTTGGGTTCTGGGGTTTTTCTATCGTTATGCAGATAACAGATTTGGTTAATTTTCTTGATACTCCAATTTATGTAACCAAAAAATTTAGGTATTGAAGTGCCCACCTGAAATTGTTGTTGAGGTCTCACTATACTTGGGCGATTTTTGTTTGACCATAGCTGGGGGCTTTTTGTTGAAATTACACAAATTGCCCCTTCATTTTGCCTTAACGATAATAATTGTCCTAGAGTTTTGACTGGAAAGTTTGCTTTTCCTGAGAAAAGGATTTTTCTTTGTTCACTTTTTTTTTTCTTTCAATCATTTGGCTGTTTGCATTTCTATTAGAGCACATATAAGGCGGTGTTGTTTGTTGTCTTGTTGGTGGGTGAGTGAGGAAGTGACTTTTTGGCGGGTAAAGACGTTTAAAGATTGCATGGGCGAGCATGAGTGGTGGGCAGAGGCAGCCACTGGGCTATTGCCCAACGGCCTACTGCCCAATGAAGCAGCGTCGGTGATCCGAGCGCTGGAGGCCGACCGATGGTCAAAGGCCGAAGAGAGAACAGCAGAGCTCATTGCTTGCATTCAGCCCAATCAGCCTTCTGAAGAGCGCCGCAATGCTGTTGCTCATTACGTGCAACACCTGATTATGAAATGCTTCCCATGCGAGGTATTCTGGATTCTTTTAATTTTTGGCTTTATCTTCTATGAGTTTTTAGTTTTGGGGGAAATATCTGTGATGTGAGATTGTTTTGGTTTAATTATTTGAAAATGGATGGATATGGGAAGTGGGTTGATTGTCTGTGGAGACTCATAAACTAAGCTAGTGGAAATTTGATGATTGGGTTTAGTTGTTTAAGAATGTTTTTATAACTAGAAATATTTTAAAGCGATGGTGTCCTGTGGCTGCTTTCTAGAACGGAGTATGTGATTAGTTAAGTGTTAGAAAATTCCATTAAGGTACCGTTTTCAGATTGGGAATACTTCAAATATTCATAGAGTCCAAAACCTTGTAAAAATAATGTTATCAGGGAGAAAGCTTATTCGTTTAGTAATTATTTCTAAATTTTAATCCGTGCCTCACACTTTTTTTGTTAAAACCTTTTCTACCTTCATTTTCACGGTTATCCGTCCATAATTGTGATTGTTATTGCACATCTGTGATTCTCATTATTGTCAGGTGTTCACTTTTGGATCTGTACCACTTAAGACTTATTTGCCTGATGGGGACATAGACTTAACTGCATTCAGTAAGAACCAAAATTTGAAAGACTCATGGGCTCATCTGGTTCGTGATATGTTAGAAAATGAGGAGAAAAATGAGAATGCAGAATTTCGAGTGAAAGAGGTTCAGTATATTCAGGCAGAAGTAGGTGCATTTTGTTCCATTGCTATTATGCTCCTATGTCAATGAACATGTCTGTATGTTATAATCTTATTTCTCCATAAACTGAAAATATACGGTTCGTTGTTGGCTTGGATTTATGATCTAACAATCTATAGATCTTATGCGAGTATTGGCTCACAGATGTTTATCTGTTATCTTTAAAGGTTGTAAGATCTTTGGTCATAGCTTCTCTTCTAGAAGAGATACTGCACTATTTTCTTTTAATAATCTCTAGAAGATTAACTAAAATAAAATTAATGGACTCAAGACAAATGGAGAAGAATGATGAACTATAGACATGAATTATATGATTAAAGAAAATGATCAATTTTCAGATCATGAACAGGGCATTGTCTTTTACTTGCCATTAGCTTAACCAGTTCACGAGTCAAAATATCACACACTTATCACAGAGGGATTTATGCTTGCTCTGTACCCTCACATGAGTTACAAATATTTCTTTTTGTGATTAGCTTCTTGCATTCCTGGTTCTTCCCAAAAGATTCTTTGCTTTTTAGCTGTTATAAAGTCTAATTTAGATGGCGTATTGTACGAATTTTGGCAAAGAACTTTATGTTTCCATGATTGTTGAAGATTTTACTTTTCTAATTTATTCTATATAAATACAGGTGAAGATAATAAAGTGTCTTGTTGAAAATATTGTGGTCGATATATCATTTAACCAGCTTGGTGGGCTGTGCACCCTTTGTTTTCTCGAGGAGGTTAGTGGGCTGTCCAATAAGTGATCTATTGTCCTGTAGGAAAATATTCTCAATGTAACATCTTTCTTTTTCACTGAGTAATATATTTAGTTCTGCAGGTTGATAATCTGATAAATCAAAATCATTTATTTAAAAGGAGCATTATTTTGATAAAAGCTTGGTGTTATTATGAGAGCCGCATACTGGGTGCTCACCATGGATTGATCTCCACTTATGCTCTTGAAACCTTGGTTCTTTACATATTTCACGTTTTCAACAATGCCTTTGAAGGACCCCTTGAAGTAAAGTTTTAGTACCTTTTCATTATTTAATTTAGCTGCATATATTTCAGTCATCTGATTTTTATCCATTTGTCCTATGCATTCCAAGGTCCTTTATCGCTTTCTTGAGTTCTTTAGTAAGTTTGATTGGGACAACTTCTGTGTCAGTCTCTGGGGGCCTGTACCCATAAGTTCACTTCCAGAAGTGACAGGTATCTCCTAGTTGCTTGAAAGTTTTATGTTATCTGGATGAATGGCCCTTTATTTGAAAATGCTAGCTAAGTTACTTGGTGTTGCCATTTTACAACGTATTGCAGCGGAGCCTCCTCGAAGAGATGGTGGAGACTTACTACTTAGCAAATTATTTCTTGAGGCTTGTAGTTCAGTATATGCTGTTTACCCTGGTGGTCAAGAAAACCAAGGACAACCTTTGATTTCAAAGCACTTCAATGTTATTGATCCATTGCGGATTAACAATAACCTTGGACGAAGTGTCAGCAAAGGTATTTGAATAAAATAATCATCCTTTGCCTTCTAGACCTGTGAATATTTTGGTTTAGTCCCCCACTGTGAGATTTACCTTCTTGTATTTGAGCATATAGAACAAGATGCTATAAACAGCATCTGGAATTAGGACATATGATGTTGTTTGTTATATGTTAACAGATGTAAGAATATTTTAATTTTTGTTTCAATTGTATATGTGATACTATTTGCTTCATAGTTGAAATCTCTTCCATAAAGATGATTCTATAGATTCATTGTTCTCAAAACTGAACGGAAAAACACGAAGAATAATCAACATGTAAAAGGACAACTTAATCTTTATGGCTTCTGGAAGTTTCCTGCAAAAATAGTGGAACAAATGGTTCTTTGACTTTTACTTTTCCCAGCAGAATCATCGGTCAACATTCTTATTTTCACTTCCATTTTTATCGTGGATCCTTATTATATTGCACTTTAGTGAATGAAAATCTGTCTTGAAGGACATTGCTGTCGGTGCTTACTCTTCAATAAAGTTGCTCTTATCTCTGCCCAAAGTTTCAACTAGTATCTAGACATATTTATGTGCACGCGCACACACATGAAGTTCCTCTTTATTTCTCATCACATTTTGTTAGGTATTTGACTTTGAAAGGATAGCTTGATTTTCTGTCGCATTTTAATTGAGATTTGGAAAGGACTTGTGTTATGCATTTCATAGACGGAATTCAGCCTTGTGTATATTTTCTGTTGTTCGGTTTTTGAATATCTGCTGGTAATAGCAGTAAATTTAGAATATATTAAATTTTATAAAGTAGATATGAGAGGCAAGATGATTAATGATGTGAGAATGTCTGCTTAAATAATGCATGTGCATTATCTACACTGCTTTCATCTCATTGTGTATTACTTCTCTGTCCGACTTCTGATTCATTATTTGGCTTTCAAGGTCTTAATTTCTGGAGCAGGGCCTTGATTATCAGAGTTTGAAGATCTTTTAGTGTTTTCAGTCAGTTTGACTTGGTTCACCATATCATTTATGGGAGATTCTATTCTGTAAATTCTCAATTTGACTGGCTGTGTGGGATAGGGGAGAATAACCAATCATTCTTGATTGCTATGTTTCATCAATTTGTTCTGTTTACTTAATTGGCTGATATTAAATAAAAGCCAGCTGGATCAAACTTAAGAAAAGCTCTCTAATTTCAACAGTGGCTTGATTCAATTGTGAATGTATGTGATTTCTTTTTGATGTTTCTCAAATGCTCTAAACTTTACTTTCAGCCTTGTCTTCTATGTTTCTTTTTACTTTGCAGTTGATTCACAACACCTGTTCTTTTCAGGTAACTTTTATAGGATACGCAGTGCATTTGCATTTGGGGCTAAAAAGTTAGCTAGGTTACTTGATTGCCCAAAAGAAGATCTACGGTATGAAGTAAATCAGTTCTTTATGAACACTTGGGATCGGCATGGCAGTGGTCAGCGCCCAGATGCTCCAAAGAAGGATTTATGGCACATAAGATTGAAAAATCTTGATAACTGTCATGCATCTGAGCATCCTAGGGACAAGACATGTAGTAAAAATCCTAACCATGAGACTCAAGTTGATGGTCGTAGCTCACAAAATGTGTCGTCCCAGCATGGTACCTATCCCACTGAAAGGACATCTAGAAGTAGTGAAGTGACTGCAGTTTCTCGCAGTCAAATGCAAAAAACTCATGTTAATTCAATTAACTCTAAGATCTCAGATCAGACAAGGAGAGAAATTGGTTCCACTCAGGGTGTTCATACTGATAAAAGTCAGAGAAGTTCCAAACCTGATAACTTGGCCAATGGTCTTCAGGGACGATATTTTGCAAGGACACACTCCAGTCCTGAGCTTACTGATGCATGCACTGATGGTTCTTCTCAAGGAAGAAATAACAGAGCTTCAGAAGGTGGAAAGGAGCAGGTATCTTCTGCTAAGTTGGTTAATACAAGGAGGAAGAACGTGGAATCTGATAATTTGAGTGGCCATAGCATAAGATCATCTAATGATGACCCCTCAGTAGATAGACACTTCCCATCCTCTCAGAATCTTGACGTTGCTGCTGACACAAATAGTGCGTCAAATAGTTACCACAATGAGGGTTTGGGTGCTACGGGTGAAGAAGTTCATACCATGATGGGTACACTTCTGATGCAGCAGGAAGAACAAGACATTGTGAATATGATGGCTTCTTCAGCAGGCCGTGGTTTCAATAGTCAGGTTCATGTCCCACTGAATATAGCATCAAATCATGTGCCCTATCAACTGCCACCTGTCCTTGCTTCAATGGGTTATGCCGAGAGAAATATGGGAGGAATGATACCCACTAATATCCCCACAATGGAGATTCCTTGGGGTGCAAGTATGCAATTTCCTCAAGGCTTGTTTTCATCTTCACTAACCCATTATTTTCCTGGTGTAGGATTGACCTCCAATCCAGAAGATCCTACCAAACCTGGTAATGAGAATTTTGGTAATGGGGAAATGAACAGTGTGGAGACTGATTGTGATCCCTGGCATGAACAGGAGAGGCGTTCTCTTGGTGTATTTGACCTTGATAATGAAGGTCTTGAAATTCATCAATCAGATGAAAAGCAGCAGTCCACATCATCTAATTACAAGTTTGCTCCTTCCTCTCGGATGGGTGTCTCTGGCAGCTCTTCTAGAGTTCAGCAGAAGTTCAGCAAAGAGTTCCGAGCAGCAATGAGGGAAGATTGTGTGGATCCTTTCTCATATCACGAGAACCAAGGTTCTGAAGTTCACTTTGACGAGAGTGTTGCAAGTTCAAGGTCCTTCACAACTTCAAATGCTAGTTCTTTAAGAAGTAAAACCTCTTCTGAGAGTTCTTGGGAAGGACCATCCACAAAGTCATCAAAGTCAACCAGGGAAAAGAGAGGCAGAAAAACTACTTCAGTGCATTCTGTTGTGTATGGGAAAGGCAAGAGTGTCAATGATCATTTGTCCAATGAAACAAAAGATGATAACAAAGACTGGAATGCCGTATCGGCCATGGCTTCTGAAGTGACCGAAAGAAACATTGGACCTCAATGTACATCTTTGCCTGCTTCAAGGCATCAAGTATCTGGAATTGATGTGGCTCAGACCAGTGGGTCTGAGTCAATGATGCCTATTGCCCCGGTGCTCTTGGATCCTGCTTCTCGACAAAGAAACACTGACAATTCAGGCATTTTTCCATTTGCATTTTATCCCACAGGACCACCAGTTCCATTTGTTACTATGCTTCCTGTGTACAACTTCCCATCTGAAACAGGGACTTCTGATGCACCAGCCAGCCATTTTGGTGTCAAGGAGTTCCCAGATAACACTGATTCTAGTCAGAATTTTGAGTCATCTGAGGGACTTGATCAACCAGAGGTGTTAAGTAGTTCTAGTTCTATGAGGATGGAAGCTTCTGTTGAGCCGTCACAGCACAAGCCTGACATTCTTAACAGTGATTTCGCCAGCCACTGGCAAAACTTGCAGTATGGCCGTTTTTGCCAAAATGCACGGGGTCCTGCACCTCTAATTCATCCTTCTCCTGTTGTGGTGCCACCTGTATATTTGCAAGGCCGCTTTCCTTGGGATGGTCCTGGGAGAACTTTGTCAACCAACATGAATCTTTTCACACAGCTTATGAGCTACGGACCTCGACCAGTTCCTGTCACTCCTCTACAGTCTATGTCTAATAGGCCTCATGGTGTTTACCAGCAGTATGTAGATGAAACGCCAAGACATCGTAATGGGACAGGGACCTACCTGCCAAATCCGGTGAGATGAATTCCAGCTTAGTCATCTGTTTTCACTGAACATATAAATTGTATGTAGATATGGAGTCTCCTGCCTTCTTCTCCTTTCCTTTGATGTAGAGGTTTATGGTTCATATAATCTGGACACTGCTTCAGTGTCATGATAGAAAAAAATTCATATCTTAGTCTTTAATTATGCTTTAGTAGTTTCACTTGATGGTACTGAGTGAATTCATTTTTGCTGTAAAATGTTCATATATGCTGTTGTAGATTAATATACAAGAGTCATATGCTTTGAGCCTTTGACATCACAACACACCATCACCATTTTTCTTCCTTCTCATGTTCCTTCTCTAGGAGGTAATTTTATATAGTCCTTATTCTCTTTTGGATGTTTGTTGATTGTGCTTAACCCTTATTTGGAGCCATGCCATTGTCAGCCCTTAAAATCTTTAGCACTTTACTGGAAACTGGCCCTTAGTTTCTGTATATAACAGAAAAAAGATAGGATTGTTGTTACCGTGGAAAAGGAAAATGTATTGATACTTGTAGTGAAGAGGTTGGCGGTTGTACAATGTTTGTGTGTTGTGAACGGAATGTCCTCTAAACCTTTTTTTCTTTTGAATCAACATATGAGTATTTCATCCCTTGTACTCCTTAACCTCTACTCCCAGACAATATGAAGCCTTGTTCGTATGACCATATACAACACTTGCTCAACAAATTTCAAAAGCAATACCAGGGATGTCTACGGCAGTTGGGGCAGTATTTTAGAAACGAAGTTCCCATTTATTTTACCTTTCTTGTTCCATTGATCTGATTTCCATTTAGTTTGCCTTATGGTAGAGTTGTTTGGATATTAGTTTAATGCATGCTAATGATCTTACAATTGCTGCCAACATTTCCTTTGATCCTTTGGATTTGCTTACCCATATCAGTTGCATTTTGTTTTGTTTGACTTCAGAAGGTATCTGTTCGAGACCGGCATTCTACAGGTACCAGAAAGGGAAATTACAACTATGAAAGAAGTGATCACCATGGAGATAGAGAAGGCAACTGGAACTCAAAGTCTCGTGGTACTGGACGTAACCACAGTCACAGCCAAGCTGATAAGTCAAGCTCCAGGGTGGATCGACTGGGAGCAAGTGAGAACCGAGCTGACAGATCTTGGGGCTCAAATAGGCATGACACGTTTCATTCATATCAATCCCAGAATGTCCCCCTTCGCTTAAACGTCAGTCAGAGCAGTTCCACTAATGTTAGCTACGGAATGTATCCAATACCATCCATCAATCCGGGTGGTGTCTCAGCAAATGGACCTACTATTCCATCTGTTGTTATGCTCTATCCGTGCGATCATAATTCTGGTTATAGTTCTGGAGCAGAGCAGCTTGAATTTGGATCTCTTGGGCCAATGGGTTTCTCAGGTGTAAATGAGGTGTCACATTTCAGTGAGTCAAGCCGGTCAAGTCCAGGATTTGAAGACCCAAGATTCAATGGCAGCACTGTCTGCCGGTCTTCACCAGATCAACCTTCTTCACCCCAGCTCCAGAGGTAGTTACCCTGTCTCTCCAAGCCAGGAAGGGTAAGATTTCTGACCATTTACAAGAATCACGTTTCATCTTATTGAAATCCTTTTTTGGAAATTGCAGCCTGATTTAACCAATTCTGTTAGCACATCCTTTATTTATTTGTTTACCTCATGATGCTTTGTGATCTTGTTGATTTGTCATCTAAGCAGGGGGGGTTTGATTTTATTGCCAGATCAGTGGCACACATGAATTATCAGTTGAAGATCTTCCCACCTCTGGCATTTCCAAACAATGGTGGGAGAAACTATGATGACAAATCCTTCAATTCCCAGGGATTTTTGTTCTCACCTCATCATACATAGAAGGGAGAAATTCATGCTTCTGACATATTCTCTTGAAAAAGGTCAGCTACTCCCCTCATACTTGTTTGTACACTAGACGTCAGGACAGGATATATAGTGGATTGGCAGTAGAAAAGATGATGAATGATTCGATGATTAGGCTTGTGATAGGCTCAACACATTGTAACACCGCCAATTTAGAAGCCCACAGTTTTAGAATCTAGGGTTTATCTTTTCGTCAGGATTTTTCATCCATACAAATTCGGGTTCAGGTATCGCTTTCCTCATCAAAACTCTTGTTATTGTAGTCATACAACCCTCAAAATAGTTGAAAATTACTTAAAACGTTTTATTTTGACAAGATATGATAAAACGGTCCTCTTACACAATTACAAGTTTTAGTTATTTCAGTCCTTTTATATTATAAAAAGTAAATATTTTTGTTATTTATCATATACAAAATCTCCATTTTCCACATTCAATAGGACATTGCCGAATCAATGGTAAATAATATCGTCAAAATATAACGTTTTGTTTATAATAAAGAGTTAATTATAAAAATCAAAATTTACCCAATTTGGTAATATTAGTTTGAATTTTAAAAAGTTGTTAAAATGTTTAATTTTTAGCAAAAATAAGTTGGCGTTAAGATCTCTCTTAATGCGTTTTAGGATTTGTCAAAAAAAAAGAAGAAGTTAATGATAATTTTAAAAATATAAGAATTTAAATAAAAATGAAATTATAAACTTCTAATTAAAAACATAAGTGCAACCTTAAATAAACTAAGAAAAATACCCAACTTAAGGAATATGAGTGAACTTTTTGAAATAAATTAAGAGATATACTCTATTGAAACATTACATTGTTGATAAGAAAAATGAAAATAATTTTTAAGTTAAGTAACAATTTTGTTAAGAAATTATTCCATCAAAATGATTTTTAATCCATAAATAAAACTGAATTATATATTATTTTAGCACATTTTTCTTCAATAAATTTCATTTATGCGTATAATATATCATAATAAATTTATGCAAAATAAGAGTGACATAATTTACTATGTTTTAAAAATGGAATAGGAAGTTAAACCGATAAAAGAAGATGTTTAAGGTTTGAAAGGTTCAACAAATTTAATTAAAAAATTATTAAATAAATATTTATTTATTTATTTTCATTCATAAAATGCATTATTTTATTGACCAATCAATTAAAAATTGATTATTTTAAATAATAAAAATTATTAAAATAAATTTAATTAAAAAAATTGTACAGTTTTAAAATTTTTACCATTAAACTTATCGAATGGGTTTAATTTTTAATTATTCATAATTAGCACTCCTGAGTGAACATCTTAATTACAGGATTATGATTTTATGCGGGAAAAAAAATCTGACATATATTATTTAACAAATCTTAATAAATACTCACGTATAACTCCAAAACTGTCCCATCATTTTGACGACATACGGGATTCTTACAACTCAATGAAACACCCTCCAAATCATGATGTGATGAACGGCCAGAAGCAAGCCACGCTCCGCCGATAAATTGTGGACAAGCGTACAGCTGTAAGCCGAGCGTGTGTGATGTGCATGACGTGTGGAGATATGTATGCATAAGGAAAGGTGGGGAATCGCTTCTCATGCGTGATGGACTTATTGGTCTCTCTCTCTCTTTCTAATAATTTAGTTATTGATTTCTTTTCTATTTTTCTTTATTCGGGTGCTAATCATTGAAGATGTTCACTAATAAAGGTTTGTGTACGAGTGTCGGATTAGTTTGGGTATGAATGACATAAAGATATTTATATTTTGGGAGCAATCCAAAAAATCTAAAGTCACAATAATTATGTATGCATCTTAAATATGAATTTTGTTTTTACGGGAGCAGATTTTTTGTTTCTATTATAATGTTTTTATTAAATGTTATTCACATATTTATGTAGATCTTATATAAATATACGGATGAAATTTAATAAAATAAAGTTGTTAAAACGAATATGATAAGTTTCTTTTTAAAAAATTTTCTATTGATTTGGATTTTCAAACACAAATAATAAAATCTTAAATCAAATATAATAAATTTTCTAAATCTTATATTTCAGGAAGAGATGTTGGTGAACATAAATATCTTATAACAAAGAGCATATGAGAATGAGACTCTTTTCCGGTGAATTGAAAACTCGAGTCGCAAACAGCATTTTGTGGTCCTGAGTCCTGACCAATGGAAGGGGCACATGATTTCGGAATATCTTGTTGTAAACTTTTCTAAGGCTTGATGGGCACAGATGAAAACTTTTCTAAGGCTGGACCACTTCAATGATAAAAAAAATCTAACCTATTTTATCAATTTACTTGTACCACTTTAGTTTAGTTTTTAATTTTTAAATAATTTGTATTATTAAGTATTATTAATTTATTAATTAATCGGTTCATTTTTATAAATTAATCAATTGTTATGAAATAAAATAAATTGATTAATTATTTAGCAATGTTTTTAATTAAAATTAAAATTTTTCATTTTTTTCACGATTATATTTTAAATTATTTAATTTTATTTATTGTTTAGATAATAAATAATAATTTTAAAAAATCTAATAATTTGTCAATTAAATATTAATGTAATTGTTAAATTGTTAAATTTTACAATTACATTAATATTTATTTACATATTTTATTTATTTTATGTACAGTAAAACCTCTATAGATGAATATTTTTAGGACCTGAAAATTTATATCTTATACGGAGTTATTAATTTATCGATAAATGAATATTTTATTAATTTATCGATAAATTAATATTTATTAATTTATAGAATAATTTTTATTTTATACATTATATTTGTCAAATTAAACAATTAATTTTTTTCTGTAGCTAAGAAAAGAAAATAAATAAACAATTAATTAATAATGGTGTATTGTATCTAGCATCTTGGAGGGCTAAGAGATGGGAGCAATAAATCCTAAAAAATTAATGTCCTAGATGATATCTATTTTATTAATGCTGCTTGGAATATTGATGTGAAGGCCACGACTATTGCAAATTATTTTCGACATTGCAAAATTCGATCCGAGGAAGGTATGATTCTAGAAGAAGAAACTGGTGAAGTTGAAGACATTCAAAGATTAGAGAAAGTCATTTATAATTTATATTATAGAAATGTCATGAATGTAGAGTAGATTCTGAATTATCCTAGTGAAAACGAAGTTTTAATAGAATCGCCTATGGACAAAGAAATTATTCAAGG
>JAOSBM010000009.1:20633124-20651893 GCA_027568955.1 Erythroxylum tenue | reverse complement strand
AATTATTACTCACTAAGCTATAAGCTTAGCACGGTGGATTTGCCCCGTGTAGGTTCAGAGCGGAGAGTTTAAAGACTTGGACAAGTCTACTACACTGGCCAAAGGAGTCTGTTTATACCGTTTGAAAATGTATTATGTTTCCTTTGTTTGGGCTTGT
The DNA here is from genome assembly GCA_027568955.1 of Erythroxylum tenue. Taxonomy (NCBI): domain Eukaryota; kingdom Viridiplantae; phylum Streptophyta; class Magnoliopsida; order Malpighiales; family Erythroxylaceae; genus Erythroxylum; species Erythroxylum tenue. The sequence goes on along the minus strand of JAOSBM010000009.1, from coordinate 20,651,736 downwards.
ACATATTCTTTGGATTTCTGTTCTGAGATTTTCAGTATGTAATATATGAGTGTGGGTTTGAGTTACTAAATAAAATAAATATCAGTGTGATGTTTGGTTTTATTTGTTCTGTCTTGGGTGGCATCCATGTATCCTCCCAGGGGGTATTTGGGTGTTACAAGTTCTACGGGGCATGCACAAAAACATATTCAAAGAAAAGGAATTGTAACAAAATTGACTCACAAGCACATAAAATCAAATAAAAGGTGAAATGTGAAGGATGCAAGTGTATGGAGTGTAAATGTATGTATGACTTTGTGTATGAGTGGAAAAATGCTAAGTATGGAAAATCAAAGTATGAAGGTATGCTCTTTTATGGTTTTCAAAACGTATTCTATGTAAAGAGAAATTAAAACCTATACTATTGACAAGTTTGAAAATTAAACTATCCAAAATGAAATGTAAAAGAAAAGGTTCCTATTATCAACAACAGTTGAAAATGACAACGGCTAACCTAAGGAAAATCAATTGCTTGGTTCCCCGGCAACGACGCCATTTTGATCGGCTCTTTCGTTTGATCTTAAGATTAATCCCTTGGAAACCGAATCAAAAATTTAATTCCATGGATTGCAATATAGGATACAACCTCGGGTCGTCTCACTTAATCAGAACCTAGCGCAAATGATCTAAGCTAGCCTAATTGTCAAGAAATGCAACTAAATTGATAAAAGGGGGTTTTGTGTCATTGGTAAAAACTTAACTAAATTGACTAATTAAAAGAAAAGTATATAAAATTGTTCTTTTCGATTTTTGGGAAACAAAATTAAAACTCAAATAATGATCAAATTGGTAGAATCCTCTTGAAAACAAGCTTTGGCTATTATAGTTCAAAACAAATCTTTTGGGAGCAAAACCACTAAGTTTCCAAATGATGAACCTTAAAGAACTATTTAAGTCTAAGATTTTGATCAATGAACTCCATTTATTAAAACCTTGTTAAATGTATCTAAGTGTGTATTAATGGATGAGCTAATGCAAGTGGTCAATATGGTTCAAGCTTAATCTCAATATCAAACACAACTAGGCAGATAAAAGAGAATTAACACAATCACCACAATGACATATATGAAACTTCATATATTAAGCATCAAAATTCTACATAAGCAAATCCATAATACAAGCATTGTTCTACACTTGATTAAACTCTAATCAAGCTAATCTAACTACACGGCCATAAACCCTAACTTAAAAGTTTACAACTATGTAGTTAAACTTGACAATGTAAAACAACTCCCCTTTGAAGCCCATCGAACTCAAGCCATCGCTACATCTTCAGGAGGAAATGGTGATTTAGTCGAGCATAACATCGGGAACCCTCACAACTGTAAGAACTCCGATGGAACCCATGGCAGCAACAGCAGCAGATGATGAAGTTGACAGTGAAGGTAGTCGGAGTTGATGGATGAAGGTCGAGAGAGAGAGGAATGAATCGTGTGGGTGTCGGTCGAGGTGTATGTATGATATCTCTGCTGATTGTTTACCGATGCTTATAACCTAATTGGGTAGGTTTTTATGATATGGATATGGGTCGGGTTAAACAGTGAGAGAATTTTCCAAATTAAGTCCAGGTTTTCGACAGTTCGCCACGGCGACAAGTAAGTTGCGCCGCGACGTACGCTTGTTGGCTCCTTTGCCGCGGCGAAATAATTAATTTACACCACGGTGAGCTTTTCCTTCATGTTACGCTGCGGCGGCAGGTCTGGTTTGCAACGGCAAACATCCTGTACTCCATTTCAACCAATTGACTCTCTCTTCCTTGAAGCTCCTACAATCAAAAATAGCAATTTGCAGTATCAATTGTCCTTAGAAAAATTAATAATGCAATTAATGTCAGTTGTTACAAATTTTACTATCAAATTACATACAATACAAGCACACACTCAAGGACTAATTTAAACACAAAATCAAGAATTAAGAGTAAAAAAAATATATTAAAGCCATGAAAATGTCGCCAATTTATATAATAAACTTGGGCTCAATCAGCAAGACAACAACAACACGGGGAATATAGATACTAAAGCACCAGAAGGTGAGAAGGGCCAGCAGTAGGAAGTAGGGATGCGTCCACAAGCACAACTAGTAGCACAGGAAGGGGGAGATACATTGGTCAATCCTATCCGAGGGATGGAACCACATACACAGCCCGAAGTAGGTGCAGGAGTAATAGTAAGCAGAGGAACTAACACAAGTATGTAGAGCCAAAAGGATCAGCCTAGGATGGCAGCCAATGCTATGAATGATGAGTCATGGCAGATGGTAATGAACAACAAAAATGTTAGTAAAGGAGAGGAAGTCGTGTTACAATCAAATAGAGCTGGGGCAGATAACAGAACTATAAGGCAGTTGGGGATTACGAGAATGGAAGCGGATATATGGAGCAAGGATAAGTTAAGGAAAGTAGGAGGAGGGAGCCCTCCTCCTTCTGCTAATTGAAGATTCTCTCATGGAACGTTTGAGGCCTAAATAAGGCCTTGAAACAATGCAGTATGGCCAGCCTTCTTAGGCAACAACACTGCAATTTTGCATGCCTTTTGGAAACAAAGCTAGCAGGAGATAGTTTGGAAAACATGGTGAAAACAAGATTTGAAGGATGGGAATATTCTCATAACTTTGATTGTATAGCTGGAGGAAGAATTTGCAAATTATGGAATACAACTGCATATAAATGTTAGATTTTGGAGATTGGAGAACAATTTATACATATGGAAGTGCAATTCAATATCACCCAATTATCCTTTACAGCCTCTATTGTTTACGGGTTGTATACTGTTACACGGAGAAGAGCACTATGGCAGAAACTTTAGGACTCCTATGGAGACACAAGGAGACCTTGAATCATTTTGGGAGACTTTAGCTATGTATGTGATGCTAAAGAGAGGCTCGGCTGCCAACCTCCGTCAGCCTATCTGATGAAGGATTTAATGGATTTCATAATGCAAATGGGGTTGGAAGATGCTCCAAGCTGTGGGGAATTCTATGTATGGAATAAAATCAGTTGTGGGAGAAATTGAACAGAGTTTTATTAAATCAAGCATGGAATGGTTTGGGTGTTAACTGTTCTACATATTTCTTGGAAATGAGAGCTGATTCTGACCATTTCCTGGTACTGGTGGATTTTAACCGATTGGAAATGATTGGAAAAGGCCTTTTAAGTTTTTTAATATTTGGTTGCGGCATCCCAAGATAAATGCAGTGATGGACAAAGGATGGGAGAAAAGAGATGAAGGTTCGACCCAGTTTGTGTTGTGTAAGAGGTTGAAAGATCTAAAAGGTGAATTGAAACTATTGAACTCCACGGTTTATAGTAATATATTTGAAAAGGCTAAAAGGGCACAAGAGAACTTTCAACTAGCCTACAGGGCATCTTTAGATAGACCCGAAGATGCAGAATTGAGCTTAAAAGTGCAATCCAAAAGAAAGCATGCAATATTTATATTAAAGGCTGAACGGTTATTCTACCAACAGAAGGTAAAATGTATGTATATTATGGAGGCTGACAAAATCAGTAAATATTTTCATTAAGTGGTGCGAAAGAGGGGAAAACAAAACGCAATTTCACGCATCATAAGGGATGATGGGAACCCAAAAACTTCAATGGCAGAAGTGGTGACCTATTGTATGAACTTCTACCAAGGTCTCCTTGGAACTTCCCTACCTACGGACCCAATAGAAGCCAATATAGTTACTAATGGACAAACTTTTGATGAGCAAGCAAGAGAAGGATTAGTTGCTCCCATTAGGGATGAAGAGATCAAGAAGGCACTGTTTGATATAGGGGATGATAAAGCACCCGGACCGGATGCCTATACATCAACATTTTTTAAGCAACAATGGGAGAGAGTAGGGCAAAGTTTAATTGCAGCTATGCAGGAATTTTTCTCAACAGGAAAACTCTTGAAGGAGATAAATCATTACACCCTCACCTTGATACCGAAGAAGAAGACTGCCCCTAAGGTTATAGATTTTAGGCCCATTGTATTCTTAAATGTGGCTTATAAGGTGATTACAAAAGTGTTGAATGAGTGCATGATTCAGGTGATTAGGCATGTAGTTGATCCAGCACATGTGGCTTTTATCCCTGGACGAAGTATGATGGATAATGTGTTCCTTGCTCAGGAACTGGTAAAGGGTTACACAAGAAAGAAAATTTCCCCTAGATGTATGATAAAAGTAGACATAACTAAAGCCTATGATATGGTGGAGTGGCAGTTCCTTCAGAATATGATGACATGCTTGGGCTTCCCTCCTATGTTTACTAGAACGGGCAATCTCTTTCCTTTGCGGGTAGAATCGAGCTTATTAATTCTGTTATTCAAGGTGTGCTAGCTTTTTGGTTATAGGCATTCCATGTTCCCTTAGCAATCTTGGATAGGATAACTACCAGTTGCAAGCTGCTCTTATGGGGAGGAAGACATTATAGAGTGGCGTGGGACACTATATGTACTCCAAAAAAAGGAGAGTTGGGATTGAAAAATTGTAAGATGTAGAATAATACTTTGCTAGCAAATGTTTTTTGGAACATGCATGCCAAAGAAGACTCATTATATGTAAGGTGGGTACATGAAGAATACCTCAGGGGAACATCAATTTGGGATTGGTCTCCCCACGAACGTGATTCACCTTTATTGAAGAAGTTGGCATGGATTCAAGATAAACTAGTAGACAAAATGGGAGGGCAAAGTTAGGTAGTCTGAGGTATGCAGAATCTATGTGTGAATGGTATGCTCTCATCACAGAAGATTTATGATCTCTTACGGCTGAAGAACACAAGTAAACCTTGGATGACATTTATATGGAGGAATTACAAACCCCCCAAATTCTCTTTTATTACTTAGCTCAGCCTCAGAAACAGATTGCCTACAAAAGACAATTTACAGTTCCTGGAGATTGATAGAACATGCGCTCTGTGCAATATAGAAACAGAATCCACTGACCACTTCTTTTTCAATTGCGCTTTCACAGGTGAAATCTGGCGAGCCATCAGACTATGGCTAGGTCTGACCCGTACAATGTCTTCATTATGCAGGGCCGTAAAATGGATCAGAAAAGGTTACGCTGGAGCAGGTATAAGAAGCTAAGGTGCTAGGCTTGGAATCATGTGTACTATGTACATGATATAGAAGGCAAGAAACTTGATCCAGTTAGAGTCTACTTCTATTACAAGCTCTGATATAGTCATTAGGATAAAGACAACAATGCATAGAATTCTATATAGGTTGTATCCTATTGATCTTGTTACTTTCTGATAATCAGATACATGGAACCTTTCTTGTTGTATTTGCTCTTAACTTCTTGGTTGTATTAGGGAACAATGTGTTTGTGGCCGAGGCTTTTTGAAGTTAACCTCACTTCGAGTTAGTGGGTAGATGGGGGTTTATTTGGGGTAAAATGTGTTCTTCTTGGGATGTACTTCGGATTGTTGGATATTTTGAGACGGCGCATGCATTATATTGTAGTGCTCATTTCGGATGTAGAGGGGGTTGGGGGTTCATGATGCTAGCCTCCACTTAGGTGTATTGGGCATTGGGTTTAATACGACTGCATTACCTTTACTTGGATGTACATGGGGAAAGGGTCACATGGCATTAGTTTCTATATCTTGTGCTAGCCCCTGGCTTCGGGGTGAGCTGTTTTAATTGAGGGTAAGTATGTTGTTCGGTGGTATTGGGCCAATGTACAATATGCCCCTACTCGGATGTACTTGGGTTTTGGATTCATGTATTATATTGGACTGCTCTCCTTTAGCTGTACAGGTGGACGAAGGCTTAACTTGTTGGTTCATTTCTGTGGAATTGGGCCTGGGGTTCATGTGGGAACATTTGAACTATGGATGTAACTAGGGAAAAGATTTATTAGCATTACTTCTTGACGCATTGGGGTATGCCCCAATATTCATATGTCTGAGATGTTTCGGCCTGAGGTAGTTATAGACCTCATCGGTAGGACAGTTCTAGGTATTGTTGTTCATTTTGTTGTTGAGGTTTTGGTTGTACAAAGAGTAACTACTAGAGAACCTCCATTCAGTTGTACTGGGGACTTGGGTGCTCTTGTTGTACTTCTTTTGGGAGGTTACTTTGACTGGGGTATGCCCCAATGACATTTCTACATATCTTTTTGTGTAATTTAATATTTGCATTTTATCAACAAAAAAAAAAGTATCAAGTTTGTAATAGGAAAGTACTATTTTTATTATTATTGTAAAAGGACATAATACTACACAGTAATAATTTTATAATTTTTATAGACGTTGAAATGACGACGTACTGTAATAAAAGTTTAAAGCAAATGTTCTCTTTTCTCTCTGCACGCTCCTTCTCCCTTTACTTATCTGTCTCCGGCAATTCACATCAAGCTACAGGCATCTCCTGCACTACCGCCGCGCCTGCAGTTTCCATTAGTTGCTTCGCCACTAGAAGCTACCACTTTACTGCCTCCTCCCACTGTCAACTCATGGCGCCTTCTCCTACCTTCTTCGTAAATCACAGCCTTACTCCTCGCCTTCTTCTAGTCGCCACTACGGAGTAGCTTCTCTAAGGTGCATGATACACGTCGGCCATCGGTTAGCCATAATTTTTTCTTATCGTCAGTTTCCTATCCTTCCAGTAACAACACCCAACAATACAACCATAATTTCTAGAATTTAACAACTCATAACACATACATTTGGCAATACTAAAACTTCCAACTAATTTTACTAGCCCTTCAACATACAAGACCAAAATAACTTGACTTTACAACCTAAATTAATCAAAATTCCAATTTTGGGGTGTGTTTAAGGAATTGAACAGGTATCGTGAGAGTTAGTTTATCTCATTCGTATATTCTTGGAGTTAGTTTATCTCATTTGTATATATATTCTTTCTCTATATTCAAATATTGAGAATTGGCAGCTGGTTGGGTAACAAATTGTATCCATCAAAACTAGATACAAATTAAGTTTTAGCAGGATCACCACACATCACCAACAATATAGAATGGAAAAGTGAATATGAGTTTCTAAAACCTAAATTCCTAACTAACAATTCTCGTAACAATTTTCGGTCTCTTAAGGATTTTAAGATCATTCAGAATATTTAGGGTTTACAACAATTGTATTTTCAATTCCATAATTTTAAATCAATAATAATCAAACATTTTAATCAAATTGTAGAATTAAATATGGCTTTGATACCACTATTGAAAATAGAATAGCGACATAAAAACAAAAATTTTTCGTATAATTTTCTGTAAACCAAAATCACTTTAAATTTTATAAAAAGATTAACACATAAAATATAATAAAGCATAAATTGTAATTCATACCTTATTGCTAAGAATGATCCCTTTTCTTGTTGTTTCTCTCGAACCATTTCTTAAACTAGCTTATCTTAACTACCGTAACTGTATAAGTGCTTGACCTCTAATAGTATCCATAGAACATATTAAGAGAACTCTGCAACTGTTGTAAAGAGAGTTAGGCAAGAATTGTTAGCTACCTTAGAACCTAAGTCTATTTATAATAGATTTTGGATATTTTAATAATTTAATTAAAATTTTAATTTTAATTTCAATTACGCTTTAATTAGAATTAGAATTAATTATAATTAAATATCAATTGTTCTCAAATAAGATCCAATATCTCATATTGGTCCTTATATATTAAATATTACATATTAGATAAATTAAAATCCTTCAATTATCTTTAATTCTAAACTCATCATAATTTTATTTGCAATATATATTTATCCCATAGAGTTTATCATATACATCTAAATACGTATAAGATAAAGAATGCCTTTAAATAATTATATCACTAAACTACAACTAACTGATTGATTGTATAGGATAAAATAATGGCAAATCATGGAAGACATTAACCCAGATGCCCAGTCAAAACACATCTAGGACCAATTTAGAATTTTAGGCCAGTATCACTTCTTATTGTGGGCAATTATTCTTATTCTGTTGATTTCAAAAACTAAACCATTCACAAAACAACCTATAAACTTTCCAAGGATTGGATCAAATCATCCTTTCAATATCTATAATAAATATGGTTTCACAAACCATGTTAGACATTTGCTAACAATCCCAGAACAATTCTAAGTTTAATTATATTAGAACTTAACATCCTCTTATGGCTAAAATGTAAGTGTTGACATTGTTTCAATAAGAAGGGCTTCATAACTTCTAAACCTTTTAAATATTGTCAAATTTAATTTGATTTTTGAAGCTTAGAATTTATAATTAAAGGATGTTAATATGAACTTTTGTTATCTTAATAATCAAATTTAATTTGTAAACATTTTGTAATTAAATTCCAAAATTATAATGAATAACAATCTAATGTTCTTAATCAATTTACATAAACAAAGATAAATCGGATACCATTATTGGAAAATTAGGTTCAAGTATGATTTTGTATGTAACGGAATAATTACAAAATATTTATGTTTGATTTCTCAAAAGCCAATATCATTTTAAATTTTATAACATTATTAAAAGTGAGGAGCCTTGTGCATTAGGTATGTTGAATTTTGACTTTTTATTAATGCATGAACATAATGAAACCTAAATCATAATTTTTACATTATTGTGAAGTTTGATCCTTTTTTGTCGTTTCCCTCAAACTTTTTCTAAAATAGACTCATCTCAACCACCATAGCTACATGCGTGTCTAACCTCTAATAATGTCTATAGGGTGTATTGAAAAACCTATACAATTGATGTAGAGAGGGTTAAGTAAGAAGTATTAATTTTTTTAGACCCTAAATTTATTTATAATAGATTTTTAGACATTTTAGTTTAATTATAAGTACAATTAATTCTAATAAATACCAATTAGGCCTAAATAAGATATAATATCTTATATTGGTTCTTATTTATTAAATATCTCATAGTTAATCTTAAAATTTCTCAAAATCCGTAATCAAGTCCAACTTGATAAGTAGATTTTCTCTCTTTAATGTGTTTGATCTTCTAAAATTTTTTTTCACTTTAATCATCATTGAAAGAAGACCATTGTCCTTTAAGTCATTATGCTTATATATATTGGGAAATTAAGGTGGGATTCAGTCCTGCATATAGCGGAATACATACAAAACTTTTCTATTTGATTTCTTAAAACCAATGTCACTTTAATTCTATAACATGATTAATGCATGAACACATTAAAATATGAATCATAATCCGTGCCTTATGATAAAGCTTGATCATTTTCTTGTCATTTTCCTTTAATCGTTTTTAAAACTTACTTATCTTAACCACCATGGTCGCATATATGTTCAACCTCTAATAATATTCACAAAATGTATTTAAATAACTTTACAACTAGTGTGGAGAGGGTTAAGTAAAAAGTACTAATTTTTTAGGCCCTAAACCAATTTATAATAGGTCTTTGTACCTTTTAGTAATTTAATTGAATTGTAATTCTAATTTTAATTTAGTTATAAGTATAATTAATTCTAATTAAATACCTATTAGCCCATATAAGATCTAATATCTCATATTGGTCCTTATGTATTAAATATCTCATGTTTAATATTAAAATTTCTCAAAATTCAAAATCCACTCCAACTTGATTAAAATAGATTTTTTCTCTTTAATGTGTTTGATCTTCTGCAAAAAAAATTTCACTTTAATCATCATCAAAAGATGACCATTTTCCTTCAAGCTATTGCGATTATATGTGTTGGGAAATCAAGGTAGGATAGTCCTGCGTATAGCAAAATAACTACAAAACTTTTCTATTTGATTTCTTAAAAGCCAATATCACTTTAAATTCTATAACATGATTAATGAATGAACACAATAAAATATGAATCATAATTCGTATCTTATTATAAAGCTTGATCATTTTCTTGTCATTTTTCTTGAATCGATTCTATAATTAACTCATCTTAACCACCATAGCTGCACATATGCTCTACCTTTAACAATATTCACAAAATGCATTGAAATAACTCTATAACTAGTGTAAAGAAGGTTAAGTAAGAAGTTTTAGCTCCTTTAGAGCTTAAGCCTATTTATAATAAGTTTTGGACCTTTTGAAACTTAATTGCAATAAAATTATAATTATAATCAATTATAATTAAATACCAATTGGTCCTAAATAAGATTCAATATCTCATATTGGTCCTTAATTACAAAATATATCATATTTAATCTTAAAGTTTCTCGAAATTTATAATCAAGTCTAACTTGATTAAAACATTTTTCTTTCTTCAATTAATTCTTTGTGTGTGACCCATTAGATTCCTAAATATGTTGGCAATAGATATAAATTATAAACTTAAATCATATTTAAGATTAGATAAGTTAAACTCCTTTAATTTATTTTAATTCTCTAATTAAATAATATATATCCGTATATCAAGATTGATATCTAGCATCGCATCATGACTACCTGAATATTTAGAAATGTCAAAGTAGTTTTGACTAACCTTTCTATGCATGATTTTTTCATATTATTTAAGCTTTTCATTATACAATGCTTCAATTAGAAATAGAGCATATAATTAATGTATACTCTATTTGAGTCCAATCATGTTAGTTATTTAGTCGACAAAATTTGCAAGTGCACAGAGTTGTTCCTAATACCTACAAATCAAGTATTCCAAGGTCGTCTCCCACAAGGACCAAGATACTCACTACTGAATTAATCCTAATTACTTGAACAAAAGTGACAAGAAATTTAAAAGATGATTGGATTTGAGTAGACAATAAATTGTAAAGACCAAAAATAAATAAGCAGGGAAAATTTGATGATTTAAACTTAAGGCTTTGGGGTTCACCAATTTAAGAGATTGATTAATAAATTATGGAACTGATTGAATGACAGGTTATAATAATAATTGCATAACTTTACTCATATTCTCTCTCAAGACATATAAGAATACCTAATTAGTCGATTACCATCTCTCAATTCGTAATCTAACTAGTCAAATTGATCATTAAGAACAAGCAACCATAAGTTATTACACTAGTTTAGGATATCTCTATCTCTAAATCTAATGTGTTTATCCTCCTAATGCACAAATCACACTTAACCTTTCAGTTCATTATATGATTCCTAAGGTTGCATTTATGGTGATCAAGCATAGAAACAACAGTGAAGTTCAAGAAAGTTAAACATAACGTAAGAACTTTCATTCAACAGCAATCAATTCATCAAATACAAATCAATCCCCCAAAATAGGCTACATTCCTGACCTTAAATGGGGTTTAGTTCCAGAACATGATAACAGAACCCATATATATAAAGACAATCAACATCCAAAAAACATCCATTCACTAAGCGGACCTTCAGCCTTCTAGTTTTGCTCATGTCCGTTTGAAGGGACATCATGTTTGTTGAGCGGACATACCTTGGACATTTACAAAAATGTGCAATTTTGACCATTTAGATGACAAAATCTCTCTCGGAGTCTTCATGAAAGTTGTAGAACTCGAAGTATTCTTTGAAAGCGTACTTGAATGACCTTAATCCAACATCCACAGTAAAAGTTATGCCTCTTGTCCTAAAATCTATCCATTTACACCTATTAAGCAATAAAATTGAAATGTGAGAACTAACCAAATAAAGCTCCAAATTCACATAGAGATAAGTCAAATTTGTTCCAATTCATCCCAAAATCATATATGAATAATTTGACTTATCAAATTCCCTACACTTAAACTATTGCTTGTCCCCAAGAAAAAACAAAAGAAAACTAACTACTAAATCCTTAAACAAGTTGTTGATTCTACTTTTGTAGGTGTACGGTGCAATTTAGTATGCCACAAGCCTTTAAACCACTATGCTTCCATAATGGAGGAGTTATAGTCTTCTGAGGGTTTACTTACAACGTATGATGCCCACAAAAATTTTCTTTCCATCATTCCACACCTAATCATCCTCATAGCTCAATCCAATAAGTTGAAAGCATTATAGGTAAAAATTGAAATGTAGACATAAGACCACATAATACTTTATAAATTAGTTCACAAACTAAGCAACAATAAGATATCATAATGCTTCAACTAATCAAAATCATATTCCATGAATAAAGTCTCTCATAAAGGATTCACTTTCACGCACAAGGATTTAAGGGTTACTCTTAATCATCTTCTCATGCATGTCTCTTACCATAAGCTTGCATCTTATTTACTTCTCCACTATTCCCATATATGGCATACCCATAAATCAAAAATATCTTTATTTCGTTGGTTGTAAAGGGGCCAAAGGGTAAAGTAGGCTATAAAAGAAAGGATAGGAATTCAAATATTCAATAATTAGTGGAGCAGAAACTATAAATATTACTATCATCATTGGCAAAATTTACTAAGAACGTGCCCAACAATCATAATACTTAGGAAACTCCACCAACTCTATTATCACAATTTCCATCATTCTTTCGCCTTGAAATCTGAAGTGAACATGCTTTATTTATTAATATTACTTTTTTATTTTTTTTCATTTTTTTTGTTTTTGAAAGTATGCTCCTTCAATTACCATAGAAAACACACCCACTCTTCTTCATTTGTATACCTATCAATAAGAAAATTGAATGCATAGCGTTTATAGCTCTACTAACCATTAAACTAGGGTGAATTTGTTTTTCTTGGTTCAAGGTTCTTTGGAATATGTTTACAAAGAGAAAAGCTCAAATACAATCACTAGGCATAAAGGGTTCACTAGGGGATTGATATATAAAAAGGGTTAGCTATTTGGCTTAAGCTCAATCCTAGTTCCTTTTATCACTTTAATGAACATACCATAATATGATTATGTAACTTTCGAAAAGATGCAATACAAGTTCTAGAATTAAACGTGCATAGAAGAGAAAATTGTATCACTCACAAGAAAAATAGGATTGAGTGCAACCCTTTAGGCTCAAAATAACTCTCTCGGTAATGTTTACTCATTTAATACCATGCTCATTCAATCAATTTAACATTATGTCATCCAATTGTGACAAGGTATGTAATCAATTTAATAATATTATGCATCTTATTTAAGATCAATCTTACCCATAATGCAATTAACTCGTCGGATTGTATTATAGTGATAGTTAGAACATGAAAGATGTATAAATATGCAAAAATGCCTAATGAAAATATGCACAATTAGTTAATGCAAAACTACATAAAACAAGGTTTTTTTAAATGGAAATTGTATGAAAATTCAATGCAAAATGATGCATGCAAGACCATTAATTTATCCTCCCCCGCACTTAGAATCAACATTGCCCTTAATGTTGGGTAAGATAAAAAAAAGTAATGCAATTAATGGAAAGCGAAGTAAGGGTAGAGAAACCCCCTGAAATAACCAATTGACCATATTCTGTAGCTTGTATTCATATCTCCCACCAAATGATACAAATTGTAGAGATAGAAAAAAATAATACTGAAGTTATTCTTACAATTTGCTAACACAAAATCAAACATAGAGTGAAATTAAAAATAAATTGCAAATCTACATGCATGAGAATTCAAATGCAAATGCAATCCTATGACCCTATGGTATCATTGTCCCTAAGGAGGTGGTTGTTGCTCCATTGAAGGCCTTCAACATATCTTCCATTTTGGTTTTTGAAGTCGTGAGATTGCCCACTTCAGCTCAAAGATCTCTAATTTCTGCTCGAAATTCTTGCATCTGAGCTAGAATCTGATTATCTCCTAGATCTAGATTAGCTCTTAATTTTCGAGCAGCAGGGGCATTCGGATTATCTCTATCCCGATGGGATTTATTAGGAGCATCTTCTCTGTATTCAAATTCCCTCATTTTTTCAGCATTGATGACATCCACCTAAATAGTATAAGCCACTTCTCCATCTCTTTTGAGGACCTTCAGGTGCCTAAACAACTGGCTTAATAATACTGGAAATACAAACCTCTTCGTCTCAGCATTGTAGAGCACCACTTGCCACATAGAAGTCATCATCATCTGGGCAATAGCAATGCCCTGTAACTGGTCATCTTGGAAAACATTTTGTCCAAAATGTATAAGTCTTCGTTGCAGAGGTACCCTAAATCACTAGCCTTAGGCATTACATTATGTGCCAACAAGAACGTTACCAACCTAGGTCCGATGTGCAAGGAGTCGCAGTGCATAAACATGCACTTATTCGTAAATTACCGAATGGCTGTAATCCCGAGTCAAGACATAGCCTCGTCTTTATCCCATTAACTATCACTTGAGCATCTTGCACGTTTGTCAAAGGATGGGACATTGCCTCCTATCGACATCTCTAAATGTCCATTAATCAACTCTTCGATTATAACCACTGCTCTCTCATTGACTCGTGAAGTGAGCACCGGTAGTTGTTTATCAGCTTCCGCATTGAGGTTAGCATAAAATTGTTTGACCATAGCTGGGTAGTTCGCACCCTTGAGGATCAACAGTTTGCCCCAATGAAATTTTTCTAAGTTTACCCTTACGTTGTACGTTTCGTCAATACCCTCCTCCACTAAGACTTTGATGAAAAACTTATTATTCTTTTTCTTGTTAAACCAAGCTTCACATTGTGTATTGATGAACATAGCTTGCTTAGAAGTAGGTTCCTCCGCTTCGTCGACCACATTTTTACCCCTAACAGATCGAGAAGATTGACCAGTATTCTTCCTTGCCATTTGCTTAAATCATGACATTGAATGATAGCCACACAACCCGTTATAATCCCAACAATCAATTAGCAATTCTCAACCCAAGCTCAATCTCAACAACAAAAAACCATAATAAGTTCAATGTCTACCACCAACTAGCACTTTCAAATTCAAATACAACCTAGTATCTCAACTTCAATCACAACCCAATAACTTCAACACAAACTAGCCCAAAATTCAAAAACAATCTAAATATCACCCTAAAGTCTCAATCAACCACAAGCTTATATCATTCAAGCATTAGCCCAACAACTCACAATGTGACAATTTTCATATCAAAATCATCATTATACATGAAGCACAACATTGAAGTTCCATAGTGAAAGAACACTTACCCATACCAAATCTAAGTGGAAATTGCGTGTAATCTACCCAAAACCTCAAAAAGATCCCCCTGAAATCTTAGACATAAAGTGTGGTGTCGTTATCTTGGTAGAAGAGAGAAGAACGATTTAAGAGATTAGGGTTTGGTTAGGTTGGAATGTTGTGGGTTAGTGTTTGCGAAGGGAAGAGAAAAGGAGAAGAATGAAGCAAAAATGGAGAACTTTAGGCTAGACGACGACTGGCGTGGACAATGGAAGAAGAAAATGCAGGGGTGATGGCAATAAGCTAGAGAGAGTGGGGGAAAGAAAGGAGAAAAATGTGTTTTAAATCTTAGTGTAGGTAATGTCCATTAAGTGGTCATAATGTCCGCTAAGCGGACCTTCTCGGGTCTCCTTAGTTGTGATGAGGATATAGGTCCGTTAAGCAGACATTATGTCTACTAAATGGACCTTCTTGAGTTTTTCTGTGTTTTGTTGAGGCTGTGAGTCCGTTAAGCGGACTTCATGTCTGCTAAATGGACCTTCTCGGTGAATCTAAGCTTTTCTCACCTTGTTCACTCTTCTTTTTCCCCTTCTAACCACTCAATGATATCATAGGACTATATGCATGATGTACGAGTGCCAATAGCGAAAAGATTAAATAAAACATAGAGACATTGCTACTTAAGTCCCCCACACTTAACATGGGTCTTACCTCTAGGATTGAAGAGTCGTGATCACGTTATTCTTCATGCTAATAGAAGGTGTCAATGGGATGTCTTGTACACACTAGCCCTATGCAATATACAACAAACTAGAATAAGAAGATATGAAAAAAATGAAATTAATAAAATAAAAAAAAGAGTTAGAAACATTAGGTTGCCTCCCAATAAGCGCTAAATTTAATGTCCTTAGCTAGACTCAGCCATCATGATGTCAATTTTTGAATGTGATAGTAGAAATATATCCAACCATTTCTCCCTCAAAATAGTGCTTGAGTCATTGTCCATTGACCATAAAGGGTTGTTGTTCATCCCTTCCAATCTCCATAACTCTATGTGGGTATACTTTGGTCACCACGAAAGGTCTAGACCATCTTGATCGCAATTTCCCTGGAAACAATTTTAAACGAGAGTTAAATAACAAAACTTTTTGACCAGGTTTAAATTCTCGCCAAAGGATATGCTTTCATGGAAAGCCTTGGTTCTCTCCTTGTAAATTTGAGCATTCTCAAAAGCATCTAGGCGCAATTCATATAACTCATTCAACTCCATCAGTCTCCTTTGTCTAGCCTCCTTTAGATTATAGTTCAACTTCCAGATTGCCCATAACGCCTTATGCTCAATTTCAACCGGAAGATGGCAAGGTTTTCCAAAGACTAATCTATATGAAGACATGCCCGAGGGCATCTTATATGTTGTCCTGTATGCCCAAATAGCGTCATCAAGCTTCAACGTCCAATCCTTTCTTGAGGTATTAACAGTTTTCTCCAAAATTTGCTTGATTTCTCTGTTAGATACCTCAACTTGTCCACTAGTTTGAGGGTGGTAGGTGGTTCCAAACTTAAAATGACACCCATATTTTTCCAATAGATATTTAAATTGATAATTGTAAAAGTGTACCCTATTGTCACTGATTATAGCTCTTAGAACACCAATTCTTGAAAATATGTGCTTCTTAACAAATTTGACAACACTAGCTCCAGTGCTATTTGACAAAGCTGTGGCTTCTACCCATTTGGATACGTAATCAACTGTCACAAGGATGTATTCATTATCAAAGGATATTGGAAACGGACCCATAAAGTCCAAACACCATACATCAAAAAGTTCAACCTACAAAATCCCTGACTGAGGCATCTCGTGCTTTCTACCGAAATTCCCTGTTCTTTGACACCTATCACATGTCATGACAAAAGTTCTAGCATCCTTAAAAAGACTAGGCTAATAAAAAATGGATTGTAAAACCTTTGCCACTGTTTTGTTAGCACCATGGTGTCCGCCATAAAGAGAAGCATGGCAATGATCCAATATTGACCGCATCTCCTCATCAGGTATACATGTTCTAACTATCCCATCAGCACACCTTTTAAAGAGCAACGGGTCTTCCCAAAAATAATTCCTCACCTTAATTAAGAATTTCCTTCTCTTATGGTAAGAATAATCACTAGGAATAATGTTAGACACCAGAAAATTAACATGATCAACAAACCAAGGAACATTTTCCTTCATAGACCATAGCTTCTCATTGGGAAAGGCATCATTAATCGGTTCTGCTCCCATCTTGTCACCTTGCTTAAGTCGCGAAAGGTGATTAGCCACTGAATTTTTGGATCCCTTATTGTCTCTAATTTCCAAATCAAATTCCTGTAAGAGTAAAATCCATCTGATCAACCTTAGTTTGGCATCTTTCTTTGTAAGCAGATATTTCAAAGCAGAATGGTCAGTGTAAACAATAACTTTGGATCCAACAAGATAAGATCTAAATTTATCAAATGCAAAAACCACCTCTAGCAATTCTTTCTCCATTGTAGCATAATTAATTTGAGCATCATTATGAACTTTGTTAGCATAATAAATGACATATAATTTCTTATCCTGTTTTTGTACTATGACAACCCTAAGTGCATAATCACTAGCATCAAACGTCGCTCAAATAGGAGATTTCAATTTGGTGCGGCCATTATAGGGCCTGAGGTAAGTTCCTTTTTCAACTTGTTGAAAGCATCAAGACATTCATTAGTAAATTCAAAAGGGACTTCCTTTTGCAACAAAGCATATAAAGGTTTAGAAATCTTGGAAAAATCTTTAATAAATTTGCGATAAAACCCTGCATGCCTAAGAAAACTCCTTATTGCTCTAACCGAATTGGGGGGTGCTAATTTATTGATGACTTCGATTTTTGTTGGATCCACCTCTATTCCATTATTGGATATTTTGTGGCCTAAGACAATTCCTTCTTGTACCATAAAATGGTACTTTTCCCAATTTAGCACAAGATTGGTTTCTTCACACCTCTGTAGAACCTGTTCTAGATTGAACAAACATGCATCAAATGAAGAACCAAAAATAGAAAAGTTGTCCATAAAAACCCCAATTATATTCGCCACTATGTCGGAGAATATGGACATCATTCAGCGTTGGAAAGTAACAGGAGCATTACACAAACCAAAGGGCATCCTATGATATGCAAATGTACCCTAGGAACAAGTGAAGGTGGGCTTCTCCTGATCCTCTGGGGCTATGGGAATTTGGTCATACCCTGAACAACCATCTAAAAAGCAATAATAATTATGCCCTGTTAATCTTTCAAACATTTGATCAGTAAAGGGGAGAGGGAAGTGATATTTTCTAGTTGTTACATTTAATTTCTTGTAATCTAAACCCTCCACCCTATCACAACCTTAGTGGAAATTTACTCATTACTATCATTAGAGATGACAGTCATGCCATCTTTCTTTGGCACCACCTACACAAGGTGATCGCGGCTCTGTCGTTCGATTAAGAAATCGACCTTAGAAACCGGTCAAAATAAATTAATTCCAAGATTGCAGCAAGCTGAACCTCGGGTCGTCTCTCTCAATGGAACCGATGGAAATTGATTTAAAAACTAGCCTAAGTCGAATGATGCAATTAAAGCAATAAAA
>JAOSBM010000009.1:20534746-20545339 GCA_027568955.1 Erythroxylum tenue | reverse complement strand
ATTCCTTCATCTTAACCAACCATCATAATTATAATGATTATATCCATTCTCATTTCTCACTATATTCATTCCTATTCTCATTCCCATTACCCTCTATGAATCAAGCGCCCCCTAAGAATCACACACCAGGCCATGGATATTAAAAGAAGAGTATGACAGCAGCCAAGAGGCAAGGTCTTCTCTCACTTTCTAGGGTTACACAGAACTCAACAGATGCCCCACTCCACTTCCTTCATATGGAATTGAATCCATTTCATGGCCAATGACCCAACATTCCTGCTCACTACAAAAGTGATAAGAAACATGCAGGCGCTTACAATGTCAGAAAATATATCCGCTTGTGTAAGAAAATTTGCTGAAAGAGCAAAGCTCTGAATGTCTCCTTCAAAAGTGGGAAAGGGACAACCAGGCAGGAAATAGCAGAGAATCAATCAGAACAGGAAGAGTTAATTCAATTGCACAAGAATGGTACATTGTTACATGTCGGATTCTGTCACTGTAATGACATGTTGCTTTTAATGTGCATGTTCAGGTTACAGAAATGTCTGAACACATTGTTGTACAGTGAAGATGTATGCTTGTGCATTTGAACGTTTTCTTTGGCATCCATGTAGTCTGCAGTCATTATTTTACGTGCTCCGAATAGAATCAAATAGGATTTGCAAACTCTAATCCCTCTCTCCCACTCACTTTACCTTCCTGTTTCTTCCACAAAGTCTGACAACTGCTTAGGATTGTCCCGTGGAGATGAAACCAAATTAGCTGAAAGAGAATATCTCCAGGGATTGGTATCAATTTATAAAAGTGTGTCAAGATGAGAGACCTAAGCGTTGAACTCTTCTTTTCACTTGCCAGATCCCAGCCCTGATATGGATGAACGAGACAAGACAATTTCTTGATAATTAACCATTTGAACAAAACCCATCAAAGGAAGTTGGAAATTGCACATTGAAGAGGTAAAAGAAACAGAAACGAACCTGACAAGCTGAAAAGGAAACAAGAATGGCAGGTACAATGAATATTGAAATGATAATCAAACAAGGACAAAAGATGAAACTTGAAACCTAAAAATTTTGATTCAACTTGCAAGAATAGTTCCTTACAACAGAATATGTATACTATAAACAAATCATGGAAAATCTGGAGCCCTAAGTGGTTAATAGGTAGTTTTTCTACCTCTAAAAGTATCCCTTGTGGAATACCAAAACCTTTGAAGAAGCTGTCTCAAAACGATTCTTCACTAAATACATCCCTATGGCCTTCGTCAAATGCTATCCAACTGATGATAATGGTTTCATGTTCAACGAATTGGATTCGCTGGAAAACACAGCCATCAGCTTTTCCTTCGTTAGCTGCTCGGATCCTTGAGACTTGATCGCAAATGTATGAAGCACGGAGTCATTTGCTGCGACAAGTTTTGACTCGACCACAGTGACTTGTGCCTCTTTGAATGCTTGGATCACTCTGGATGCAGGATGTGAATCAAAAGGGCAACTGACCCTCACAATGACCTCGTCGTGGGATGCTTGAATTTCGATGTTTGAAGCGCGTTTCTCAATTTCAGCATTCGAAACCGAATCCAAAGTTGATAAATCTCTAGAAGTGCTACCATATTTCTCCCTCTCAGCTTCCATCGCCTTGAGCTTGGCTTGAAGTTCATTAATATAAGCAATAGCATCTCCCAACAAAGAAGCTTTGTCCATCTTGGAAATGTTCGGGACAACAGCTCTTAATGCATAGAATCGCTGGTTTAGCTTTTCCCGCCGCTGTCTTTCTGCCTCAACGTGATTAAGAGGCTCTTCCCTTCCGTTTGCGGGTTTCCTGCCTCGTTTTCGCGGCCTCCTATCATCAGCCATGCCTACTCGCTCTTCTTTGCAAGAAGGTTCAACATCAGAATTCTCAGATTCAGCACTAATTGGCTGAGGCATGACTGAAAGGCCCGAACTGGCCCCCGAAAAATCAATTTGCATTTGCACCTGCTTTGGTGGCTGATAGTGATTAAGCCTAAACTCTTCCCTAGCACCATTAGCCACTTCTTGTACCTTATTTACAATCATCTGAGACCCAAAAAACTCAGCTTGACTCCCCTGTTTCGAGCCAAAAACATGAGACCAGCTCGAACAATGCGTACCATTTGGTTTACCAGGAAACACAAGCCTACCACCACCATTCTGATAAACATCCCAATATGCCGGCCTCTCCTCCATTTTCCTAACAGCAAGTTTCTCCCTAAACCCATGTCCATGGCACAAGCTCATATCCTGCCCAAAAATCTTTGGATTACTTTCAATTCTTTCCACCATACCCAAATTCGAAAATGGAGAGTTCTCATCTTTCTTCCCGTTAACCAAAGGGAAGGCCTTAGCGATGCCCGTTGTAGTTACAATTGGTTTGCTCCTGATAACCGAATTATGACTCGAGAACGATGATCTTATGAACTGAACAGTTGCAAAACTTTCAGGAATCGATCTAACAGACCCCAATTCAACGACACCAACGTCCGTGGCCACAAGCACGATTGTCTGAATCCCAGCAGATTTAGCAAGAAACGATCTAACACAATAATCAGACCCGGATTCCATTGCATCAGAGATCCACACATGTTTCCCAGTAGCGAAGCACTTTCCAGGTCCACCTTCTCCGCGAGGAAAAGAAAAGTACATGGACGCCAAAAAGAGCATCTCAGTGTCAGTAACTCTGTCCAATCCCAAAGCATAATTATCTTCATCCGAATCACCAAACAAAGTGTGAAGCTTCTGCAACACTCTCTTTCGCATCCTCTGTTTATTCTCTTCCTCAAAACGCAGGTTATGAGTTCTCGCGGCTTCAAATTCTTCGTCTTCTCGAGGCTCCCTACAAGACCCATCTCCCCAACCAAGAACCCAATCACCGGACTTGGAATAAGAAATCTGCCAAAAAATCGCACAGTTCCAGCTGAAATTGGACAGGTTGGGTCGTTCCACGAGATCAGAAAGCTTGCTTTGTAAATTCTCGTCGCTGCCAATTGCCATTAAGAGGTTCTGGTTCGAAACAGAGTTCGACATAATATAATCAAAGGCTCGTGGGCCCAGAACAGCTGAAGCCATCGCCTTATCTTCATCTTCCCATGACCCACGACACATACCCACTTCAATCTTCATCTATTTGCACCGAAATAGAAATACCCACCAAAGAGAAAGCTCTCAGTTTAGGTACCCCAATCAAATCTCACTACTAAGACCACCCAAAACCGAGCAAAGAAATCAGAAACATGCATTCGGGAAAAACAAAAAACAAAAATAACAACCCCCACAAGGCTTCCTTCCCTTGCACAAGAACAACTCTGAAAACTGCATCATAAATTCCAGATCTCATTCACTCCAAAACTTTCTTAATTCACAAAGAAAACCCAGAAAAAGCAACCCAAAACAAATGCATAAACCAAACGAAATAAGAGGTACCAACTAGCCACAACAGCTAAAACAATCACACTAGGATCATGATGCAAGAGTTGGGGTTGGAAGAAATGCTCAAAGTTTCCAGGGAAAGTGACAGTTGAGTTGAGGAATAAATTTTCCGGGAAAGCAAGCAACGGATTAATTTCGCAAACAATGAGGAAGGGTTTTGCTCTCTTTTTCTAACCAAAGTATGGTTGTGGTCCTTGTGGAAGCTTGAGTGAGACTTAGGGAGATACAAGAGAGAAATGGCCAAACGGGCTTGTATCATTGTATGTTTGTCGTGTCTTGTCTCGTGTGCTCCCTAACTCCTCAACTTCACAAGTGGACCACAGGTTACGGTAGAGATTAGACTCTAAAAGTAACCCTAGTTAGAAAGGTTTTTTTTTTTTCCGAGAAAATCTCGTAAGTTGGTTAAGCGGGCACACCTTTTTAGAGATTCAACTGACTCACCACCTCACAGGCGGATCAAGCGGGTGCACCTCATTATCGAGGGCTCATCTAGTTCTCCACCTATAGGTAAAATTCTAGCTATCTTAGACTCTTACAAGAGGGGCTATATATGAAATCGAACTTGAGACCTAACCAAAATCAAGCCTCGCTCTCAACCATCAAATCACACTCCTTAAAAGCCTAGTTAGAAAGTTGCATATTATAATTTATGATATTGAGTATTAAATAAATAATTTGAAAATTATATATATATATAACTAATCATTTTCTTCAAATCTAAAATGAATTGTAATTTCTTTGAGCTTATTAAAAAATTTAACATCTTAAATTAAAAGATTTGAAAAATATTTGTTTATTATGGTTTTTTTAAAATTTGAATTCACTTGATCAAAAATCATATACTCTACATGTATAATTAAAGTCAAAGTCACCATACTCAATACACAATATTTCATGCTTTGCGAGATTTTGGGAGAGTTATAATATATACACCTTTTTTTTTGTATTTTTACAATGACGCTTGAAGAACATGTGATCTTATAATCACAAAGTTTTTTTTTTAACGGAGAAATCTGTTATCACTATCCTTTAGATGCGCACTGAATAAATATTCAGATTAACGCAATAGCCTGCAAACCATACTATCCGGATGTTTCGCATTAGGCAAACTTTATACGACAGACTCGATCGAAAACGCATAGAGAGATTTAAATAACAAGACCTTTTGTCTCCATGCTCTCCACTCTACCAACTCAACTACCCTTAGAGGCTAATATAATCACAAAGACCATAATAAACATTTATCACTATTATTATTTTTTTAATAACTAACACATGTAAATTGCACTAATTTCTAAAATTTGAAATGCTTTCGATTTGAATAAGTTACCATTTTGGAAGATCCTTAAATAAATTTTACATTAAATACAATGATGCCTTCCTCTTTTAACTAAATCCAGAACGACACAGTTTTGTGCTTTTACTCTATTATCACTCTAATTAAGTAATTATTAAAAAAGTTAAAACTAGGTTGACTAAAGTGGGCCCCGATATTTTGTGGACCCCAGATTAGTAAAAACAAATATTAGCCATTGGTTTCCCGTGACCATCATGACGTTGAAAGTTAACCAAAAGGAAATATCTCACGAGAACAACGAGTTTTGATAAGTCTGAGGTTTTCCTTTTTTGCCCACAAAAGATTTGGATCGAAACTAAGCTGAGGCGGTACAATCCAAGACAAAATTTAAAAGTCGAAAGCGATTGCCGCTTCTTCAAAGTTATCTACCACCATACTTATCTTACCTAGTGGAAAAAAAAAACATATTTTAAATTTAAATTTTAATTGAATTTTAAAATATAATATTTAAAAAGGTAAAGATATATTATAAAATAACATCCTGATTAAAAAATAATATTTTAAAAAGTAAAGATATATTATAAAATACTCCATTACTTACATAAAAATTATAAACAAATATTAATCATGTAATGTTGATTTTATTTATTTATTTATTATTAATATATTAAAAAATTAATTTTATCTTATAACATTTTCATATGCATGTGATAAAGTTAATGGTATAAATATGCGTTGTAAATAAAATTATAATCATAAGATTCATAATTCTCGTATTTTATTCATATGTTATCTTTAAATGGTTCTTAATCATTAACAAAGCATAAAAAGGCTTTCACATGTTATATTTTTCGTTATAAATGAAGTAGTTTATAGGATAAAATATAAACATTTTAAACAAAAACAAGAGTGCTTATTAGAAAACAAGTTCACTAAAATAACCTCATATGAGAAATTCATTTGAAACATTACTTGTATGTTTATGAAAATTTTCACTGTAATGATTATATAAGTAATCATTTAACTTCATATGACCAAGGTTATTTCATATAGAAATTACTATATTTTGATATAAATTATAACCTATTATAGTCAAGGGTATCTTGGTCGATAATCATTGGATATATTATGAACTATATAGAAGTAGTTGAGTGATTAATATAGGATTCGTAACTCAAAAAAAATAAAAGAGAATATTTCACTATTCTCAATTATAATTGATTTAGAAAATATTTGGCTAAGGTGAAATAACACTTTGTAAAATCGTGTATAAATGTCATTGATTAAATCAATATCTAATAGTAAGGAACTAACATGGTCGGACTAAAATAAATCTGACATTAATTTCAAAACATTGTATGATAAATTGTTTGAATTATACAGTGAAATATGCACGTTGAGGTTAATTAAAACCACTTTGATATTCTTAAATATTTGAGTGGTTATAATGTGTTATCAAAAGTTCATGTTGATTTATGAATATAAATTGTTTAATTAGATAATTAAGATAAATTATTATCTAATCCTAAGTATGATTTAGGGTTATTATTTATTCCCACTATCAACATATTTTGGAATATAATGGGTTATATACCAATAACAGATTAAAGAGAGAAAATATACTTTGATCAAATTGAACTTGAATGTAAAGTTTAAAACAAATTATGATTAGATACAAGATATGAGATATTATATCCCATTTGTGCATAATTAGTATTTAACTATAATTTTTATAATTCTAATTAAATTTTAATTTCAATTAAATTACTATAATGTTCTAAACTTATTATAAATAGTCTTACGTTCTATGGGAGCTATAACTTTCTCTGATAGAGTTTTTTTAACTCGTTATGTAGATATTATCAGAAGTTGGATAATTGTGCGATTATAGTAGTTGAAATGGACCAAAATCGATTCGACGGATATGACAAGAAAATGATCAAGCTTCAAAATAAAGTATGAATTACGATTCATATGTTATTATAATTTATATGTTAATCATTTTGTAAAAATTTAAATGATTTTGGCCTTTAAAAAATCAAATACGAAAAGGTTTCATAATTACTTCACTGTACATGGGATCGATTCTTGTCCCGATTTTCCAACAATAATAACTTAACATATGACTCTTGAGATTTAAAATAATTAAAGTAAATTTAAATTAATAATTTAAAATAACTATAATAAATTATTAATTTATATCAAATTTAATTAGTTTGTTTGAATTTAAAAGTTGTGTTGAATAATTATATAAGTATTATTTGATTGATTCGCATATATCGTTAATATATGATGTGTTTTGTAGTTAATTTTTAACCTAAATTTAAATGATGATTTTTCTGTAAAATTGAAAAATGCAAACAAATTTTCAATAATTTAAAAAAATTAGGAGTTTTTCTTAAGTTATAAATAAGTTCTATATCTTTTATCTTTATTAAAATAAAAAAAATTTGGGTTGCTTTTAGAATTTGACTTATTATAGAAGATGATAAAATGATAACAAACTTTAAATTAACTATTTAATAGGCTTAGATTAAACTATAAATAATAATTTAACTTAACTTAACTTAATTTTGAATTATTATCTTTATAATTGATTTATTTTTATGAAATGTTGTTTATAAATTGATGATTTTTAATGAATATTAAATTTTATTAATACAAAAATAATAACTTTCACATTTACTAAAAATGTCAAGTAAAATTTAAATTAAAATGCACTTTAGTACGTTAATTCTAGAGATTTATTATTAGACAATGACAAATACAATAAACACAACAGATATGTTAATTTACGCATTTATTCGGTTTACTAATTATACCTAAAGTAATTTTGTTCTTAATTTAATTATTTATCATTTCTTAAATAATTTTCAGATTTTTTAATAATGTCACAATCAATGTGACATTATCAAAATGATAAAAAAATAAAAATTGAAGTGAAATGACACGTGTGAGATAAGTTATTGCACGTGTTGGTGGCGGTGTTGGTGAGTCCCACGAGATTCAAACACTGTCCATTATCACGCGAACGAGAGCTACTGTATCACGCGTTTTGTGAGGGTAGAACAGGTTACAAATCCACAACCAATCATACACGCTTATCATTTCACACGCATACCACGTGCTCTTCAAACTCGACAAGTTCTGTACACGTGTCTCCATCTCTTCAAAATAAGCATGTATCTACTGGAAGTTAGTCAGGAGGAACTCGAGGGCAGTACAGTAGGGGGCCAGTTCGAAAGTGACAAATGTTAGTGAAAGCAGTGAAGACTTTCCATGAAAACCCACGTGAACTCGTTTGATATAAATTATAGAGTTAATTAAAAACAAATCTAAGATATTGCTCAATTTTGTAATAATGGCCTGAATCTTAATAAGTCGTAATAAAATATTTAAAATTTTATTTTTTAATTATAATTTCAATTTTTAAAAGTGATGATAAAATATTTAAATATTCAATTTTTTTAATACTAGTCCGACATTAGAAACCCTAACTATTAATATATGACAGCCAAAATTAACATAACAAATTAAGATTAACGAAACGACATCGTTGTTAAAAATGGAATCCCTAAATTAGTTTACGCAACCTTAGCCTTTTGTTATTTGTTTGTTCTCCCTATACCCTCAACCCTTTTGTTTTCTATTTATTCTTCTAACGGTTCAAATTACTCTCGTATTACAGCGTACTGTACTAACAAGCTCTTTATTTTCAGTTCATTCTTCTTATGCCCTCAGCAAGAGGGCGTTGGAATTGCGTAATCTAAAAATTGAAGGATGATAGTATCGAGAGAACCAATTGAAAATGAAGGAAAATACTGAAATCAAAGCATAAGATCGTTAGAGTTGAGTAATCTAATTTAGATCAACAAATTTAACGGAGATAGTAACGTTACACTAAAAATAAAAAATTGAAAATTTAAGCATTTTATTATAACTTTTTAAAGTTCGGGCTAAAATTGAAAAAAATTAAAAATATGAGTATTTTATTGTCACTTTTTAAATTTTAGGCTATAATTATAAAATTGAGCAAATTTTAAGTTTTTTGTATTAATCCTAAATTAAATTATTATAATTTATTTGAATATTGTGCAATATAATTGTAAATAAATTATATCTTAAATAGAATTTCAATAATTAAGATTTTCTTACAATTTGTATCGCGAGGATAATAATTTATAATTATATATTTTAAATAAATTGTTTAATTAATTGATATTTTAAAACTAATTTAATTTAAATTACTATTTCATCTCCTAATATATAATCCTTAGTTCCTTTGAAATATCTCGAAACTCATTTGATTGCACTCCAATGATCTATTCCTTGGTTAGCTAAATACTTATTCAGCCGTTCAACAATAAATACAATGTCCGATTTAATATATACATAGGCATATATCAGACTACTAGTTGCATTGAAATAAGAGGCATTCTTTATAACCTACCCCTTTGTATCATTCTTTGGATATTGTGTCAAAAGATAGTTTCTACATTATGAGAGATAGGTGCTGTAATAGGTTTACAGTAAGTCATATTAAATTTTTTCATCACTTGCTCAATGTATGCTCTCTACGAGAGCCGCAACAAGTATTGAGACTTGTCTCGATGAATCTAAATACGTAGGATAAAAAACGTCTCACTAAGGTCTTTCATATCAAAATGCTTGGTTAAAAGCTGCCTAATCTCATGCAACATAGTAAGTTATTTGGTGTGAATAAGATGTCATTCACATATAAAAGTATAAAGATTACCTTGCTCTCCCAAACTTTGTAATATAAGCACCTTTTACCTTTATTTCCTACAAAGTCAAACGAGATAAGAATTTCATTAAACTTTAAGTACCATTGTTTGGAGGCTTATTTCAAATTATATATAGATTTTTTCAATTTATCGACCATGATTGTTTTATCTTGATCATAAAATCCTTCAAGTTATTTAATATAGACATCTTCACAAAGATCTCTATTCAGGAAAACGGTATTAACCCCATTTGTTATAGGTCCCTATCATAATGAGTCGTTATTACTATAATCACTCTAAATGTATTCTTAAATGATACGAGAAAAGAGATTAAATTAAAGTCAATCCCTTCTTTCTGCGTAAACTCTCTAGTAACCAACAAGGCTTTAATTTGCTCAACTTTATCCTAAGAGTTGTTTTTGCTCTCGTTAATTCATTTACAGCTACTAGGTTTACAATGACGAGGTAAATCCACAAGCTCTCATATCTTATCATAGTTAATGGATTGCATATTATCCCTCATTGCATTCCACCATAAATTGACATGAGGTCAAAAAGAAGTTTCTTTAAAAATTACTGGATCTAGTATATGTCCAATATTGCAATCTTGTTCATAAAAATAGACTATATAGTCAGATGAGATAACAAGTTTTCTGACTCTAATAGATCTTTTTATTGAATTGGTTCAGTATGTTCCTGTACCTTAGAAACCTTAGTCTGTACAGGTATGGATTCCTATCTATATAGTACTAATATGGTACTGAGACCTTGATCCATTAATTCTAACTAAGCGATGAGTATGAAATAAATGTAGTAACCACTCGTGTATCATCTAACACGTGAAGATAACGACCCTCATCATAGCATTATAATTCATAAACTTAGCTATTTGTGATTCTGCTATTTTGTATGAAATAATGTAGTAACCACTCATATACCATCTAACACGTGAAGATGACGACCCTCATCATAGCATTATGATTCATAAACTTAGCTATTTATGATTCTGCTATTTTGGATTCTTAATTTCTACAATAAAATCTGTATCTCTTAGAGTAGTAGGGATATCCAACAAAATAACAATGAGTGGAACTAGAATTTAGAA
>JAOSBM010000009.1:20499254-20514806 GCA_027568955.1 Erythroxylum tenue | reverse complement strand
CTGTTGATTCGTGCTTTGATCAATTATCTTAGCTCATTCTTAACTAACCTTCTTATTTAACTAGTTATATTACAAAACAAGAAATAGCAGTTAAAAAGAGGGATGGAAATTGCGATTACAAAACAGGAAACACAGACGTCTTGTCTGCTTCAACGACATAGACGTCGTCTGCGTCCTACGCAGACCTTTGTCTGCGTCAACAACGCAAACGTCGACGTCTGCCTTCAACGAAAAATTTAATTTTAAGGGCAAATAAAAATACAAAATAGAAGAACAAACCTGGGAAGACGAGAGGATTGATGAGCACAGAAACAAAACAAAAGAGTAGAAGAAGAGTCGGCTACTGGTTTTCTTTACGTGACCCAAGAGGAGAACAAGCGGTATAAAGATTTATTTACGTAGGTGACGGAAACAATATACAAACCAGCTTCCCGAAAAAGCTATAATTTGGGCTTTTTTGAAAAGCTTCAAATTTTAGCTTTTGAAAAAGCTGTATTTTGGCTTTTTCAAAAGCTATTTCTACTTGAAAAGTGCTTTTGAAGTTTGCAGCCAAACACTCATTTTTTCCTGAAAATAACTTTTGCGGTGAAAAAAGTACTTTTGGGGTCTCCAAAAGCTGAACCAAACAGGGGCTCCCAAACACTCAACTTATGGAGAAGAAAGTTGAATTGTGCTTTGACCAAGGCTTTCGTAAAAATGTCTGCTAATTGCACCGTCATAAAGACATAAGAAGGAGCTATTAGCTCCTCAGTAATGGCATCTCGAGCAAAATGACAATCCACCTCTATATACTTGGTTCGTTCATGGAAAACCATATTTTACGCAATATATAATGCAGACTGACTATCACCATATAAACACATCCCTTTACCTGTCTTACTCCCTAGTCCTCAAGAAGTCGCTTTAAACATTTGAATTCACATGTCACCACTGCCATTGACCTATATTTTGCTTCTACGGAAGAACGTGACACGGTGTGCTGTTTTTTGAATTTCCAGGAGATAGGGGAATAACCAAGTAACACAAACCATCTCGTCATTGAGCGACGCGTAAGAGGCCAACTAGCCCAATCAAAATCACACCAACCTAACAAAGCTAGCTGACTATCCGAAAGAAGCAAGATACCTAGCCCCGGGTTCCCCTTCAAGTAATGAACAACCTATAGAGCAGACTCACAATGCTCTTCCCTAGGATGTTGCATGAACTGAGATAAAATATGAACTGAATATGCAAGATCCGACCCAGTCACCGATAGATAAATAAGACGACCGACGAGCCTCTTATACTTCTCCGAGTTGTTAAGAAGTGGTCCTTCTGCAAGCACAAGTTTATGATTTTGCTTGATGGGAAAACCAATCAGTTTGGCACCCAACAGGCCGACCTCCGAAATAATTTCAAGGGCATATTTTCGTTGACAAAGAAAAATTCCCTCAGGATTCCAGGCTACTTCAAGCCCCAAAAAATACTTCGAAACACCTAAATCCTTCATATGAAAGCATTTGCTCCAATAATCTTTAAATGAAGTTAATGCTACACTGTTGTTGCCTGTAATGATCAAATCATCAACGTAGACTAGAACATTATTTGAATTTTTTTCCTTTAAACAAGGCAAATAGGGAATAATCAGAGTATGATTAAACAAAACCATAACTCTTCAAGGCCACAGTCAACTTAGCAAACTAACACCGCGGAGCCTGACGGAGACCATATAAAGATTTTCGAAGCTTGCAAACCTGATTTGGTTTAGATATTGAGAAACCTGGAGGAACCTTCATGTACACTTCCTTATCTAAATCACCATGTAAGAATGCATTATGCATATCCATTTGGTGGACTTCCCAATTTTTTTTATCGCAGTAATAGCAAGGAATGCCTGAACTGTCACCATTTTAGCCACCGTAGCAAATGTCTCTATATAGTCAATTCCCTCAACATGATGATGCCCAAAAATCACGAGCCTAGCTTTGAGTCTCTCAATGTTGCCATTTGAGTTATATTTTATTTTGTACACACATTTGCTCTCTAATGCTTTCTTCATCAGAGGTAGTGTCTCCATACAATAACTTCTATTATCTTCAAGTGCTTTAATCTCCTTTTTCATTGCCTCCCTCCAACTAGGATCTTGTACTGCTTCCTTAAAAGATTTTGGTTCATGTGCTACAGTTATGGCTGCAAGAAAATTTCTATATCATGTAGAAAATCGTTCATAATTAACATAATGTGTTATAGGATAAGGAGTACCTGAGGACTGCTATGAAGCTGGTGAACGTTGAGAGGGAGGACTCATTTTCTGTATTGTATAGGTCACAAAAAAGCGCAGAAGAACCGAAGGGATTTTAGGTCTCATCCCCCTTCCTAGCTCGCTTGTGCTCTCCTCAACATCACTCAAAGGTGTACCACTTGCACTCGGTTTCACCACCTCCGCAGACGCCCTAAGCTCGAGGTGTCCTGCCTTCAGCCACCATGGTGGGGATGCTCAATGACTCCGCCTCACCTACAATCGCACCACCATCCTTAGTCCCATTTGCCTCCTCAAAACCATATGTTCCTAAAAATTCATCATTATCCCCAAGAATCGACTTATTATGAACCTTTGGTGAATGTTCTATAGACTTTTGCTCATTCACAAAAGGAAATTCATCTTAAAAAAATTTGACATCTCGAGAGACAAAGTATTCACCTGTCTCCAAGTCATACATCTTCCACCTTTTCTTTCCAAAAGGATATCCCACAAATACACACTTTCGACTTCTAATAGCTAATTTGTCACCTTTGTGATGCTAATTATGGGCATAGCAAAGAGAACCAAACACACGCATCTGATCGTAAGATGGAAATTTTCTAAACAACAATTCATAAGGAGTTTTATTTCTAAGCATGCCAATGGGAGTTCTATTTATCAAGTAACAAGTTACTAAGACACATTCTTCCCAAAAAGATACAGGCAAAAGTCCCTAAAATTTGAGACCTCTAGCAACATTCAAAATATGATTATGTTTACATTTAACCCTTCCATTCCGTTATGGGGTTCCAACATAAGATGTCTCAAATATGATCCCATTTTCATTAAAATAGTCAACTAAGCAAAGAAATTCGATTCCATTATCACTACGCACAAACTTCACCTTTTTATTTAATTGATGATCAACCATAGCAACAAAATTCAAAAACATCTTTTAAACTTTCGTTTTGTCATATAACTAGTAAACCCAAGTTATACGAGAATAATTGTTTGCTATAGTCAAAAAATATGACGCACCACAAGACAAAGGTGTCTTATAAGCCCCCCATAAATCACAGTTTATCAAATCAAAAACACCATTAGCTTTATGTTCACTAATGGGAAACCTATCTCTAGTATGCTTTGCACGTTAACATACATTACATGTTGGGCCTTGAACTTTTCTTGGAAGCTAGAACTGTTAAATGAGGAATTGTTGATGATTCTTCATGTGTATATAAAAGGAGAATTCTTGAATTTGAAATGAAATAGAAAAGATGGTTTAGGTACAAGATGAGTTGTATGCGAAATGTTGGAAGTTAAAAGCTGAAAAATGTAGTTGATCATGTGCACTGAGTATGCTTCAGTGTTTTAGCCATAACTTTCGTTCTAGTTATCCAAATTAGAAGATTCTTGATTTGGATTAAACTAGAGAGATAAGGCTACAAATTATCTGATGAAATCGAGTTTTATTTTAGTCAATAAGAATATCAATTTTCAGATGGAAGTCAAGCGTAGGATAATGTTTTAGTATAAGAACAGTCCGAAAATATTTGGGATATAACTTTTGAACTATTGAACCAAATTGAATGATTTTGATGTCATTATAAATTAAGACAATGAGTAACATTTTTCTGGAAGGAAGTGCTAGCAAATTCCTTTAATTACATGATTAGAAAATGGTCTTGATTTTTTGGAAGAAGTTAAGCATGACTTAAATAAATTTTGAGGTCTTAATTATTTTATTTTTGTGGATTTAATTAGCATGTTAATATGAGCAAGATTATATGACATAAGTTGACTGAATTATAGTATTAGGGTGGTAAGATTGCATGAGGGGCAAAATTGGCAAGTCACTTAAGCCTTTAAGTTACAAGGCTTATATGTAAGGGTATAAGGGTCATTGCTCACTCATTAATGGCATGATTGTAATAAAAGGTGGTTTTGCTTGTTAAGAGGAGAAAGGAGCACGAAAATGGGAGAGAAAACAAAGAGAAGAGAGAAGAAGGAGATTTCGGTGGAGAAGAGGAGAGAAAAAGAAATAAAGCCATGTTAGGGTTTGATTTTTCTTATTTTTCAAGAGTGATTTTGAGTTGATTCTAGAAGGAAAAAGGAAGAGGAGGATGAGAGCTTCCATATGAGCCAAGAAACTCTTCATTTGGTGAAGGATCAAGGTAAGAGTATGTTTCACTTGTTGGATTTTTAGAAGGGTTTTGGTTTATATAGCTTAAGAAATGTATGGGTTTAAGTTTTCTAAGATTAATTTTAATGATTATGTCTTATGGGTTTCTCAATTTGGAATCACTATTTTGATTTGGGAATTTTTGCCATTGATGAAGGAGATTAAGAGAGCCAAGAGGAGCAAGGGGAGTAGAGGCATTTTGAACAAGTATAAACAAGGAATTTCAAGGTGGGTTCCATGTTTATAATTGAGTAATGAGTCACTAAAATTTACGTTTGAATCAAGAGAATAAAATGATTTCAAACTACTTTATAATTGTTGTATTCATTGCTTTTGATTTGAGAAATTGCTACAATTGTTGCATTCATTGCTTTTGAATGATTTGAGAAATTGCTATGTGATTTTGGTTGAAGAATTGTGAAATGATGATGGAAATGTGTTTGAGATATTACATGCTTATGAAAATTAAGTTTTGAAATGTGCCATTGGGCAATCCGTTTTCAAGTTGTGAAATGCATGATTATGTGGGTTTGTGGTGGTCCCCTAAATATGTCAAGTGCACTTGTCTAAATGCTTCTTCCGCCTGCCTGCTGGTGGCATGGAGCTCCCTTGTGGACTCCCCTAAGTTCACAGCTACGCAAGACCATTTTGTGGGATTGCGATAGTGCGTTCTGTTCACGGCTACACAGGACCCGTATGAGAAATGTGTAGTACGTTCTGTTTTAAATCCACCCGAACCATTTCTAATGTGCTTATGTGTTTACGATTTGTGATAAGTTTGAAGAATTCACGATTTATGATAGTTATGAATTGCTTGATAAGTTGTGAATTTGAAAATATGTGACATGGATTTCAATTTGATCTTTCCAATGGAAATAAATATTTCAATGGTTTTTGCTTGTTTCTCGGTTATAAGCTTGTTACCCACGAGCGTAAAGCTCACCCCCTTTCATTCCCATCTCCAGGTGATGAGAAAGAGATCGGGTGAAAGAAAGTCAAGGCATTCGTTCGATTATGCATGTGTTGTATTTTAAGTTGGATTGATGTAAAAATAAGACTTTAGACATATGTTGAGAATTATGAGATTTTGTATCTTTTGTTGTATTTCGGATTTTTGATATTAATGATGTAATGTGTCTTAGAATGTCATTAAAGTTTGTAAACATTTATCTTATGATGTAAATGACATATGAATTTATGTATGGATGATTGTGAAATTGGAATGTGAATTTGCGTATGGATGAGGTGGAGTTGGAATATGAATTAATTAAGTATGAGGTTAAGTGGAATTAAGTACATTTGAAGAAGTAATCCATTTGAGTTGATGAACTTTGAATATGAATTGTTATTACTTGTACGTGAGATATTATGGGAAAGAAAATAGGAATTATGAATGGATAAGTATGATGTGCCATTAGTTAAGGAAGTGAATTTGGGGCAAAATTTCAAGTTTTTCATAAGGGTAGGATTGTGTTCTGAATTCAAGGAAAATTCTGGAATTTTCTAGATATAATTGGTAAAAATTGTCTCCTTATAAGTTGTAGATGATCTTTCTATCTTTCCAATGATATGAAGTTTGTAAATTTTGGATACCGGAGTGAAAAGGTATGAGTGTTACAATTTGGGATATTGCATAGGATTTGTGTTTGTGACAGCTATGATGAATGATAGAAAATGTTGGTTTTGATGATCCAAATGAGACGAGATTTGAGAGTTTTATGAGATTAATTTGGTATTTGAGTTGTTATGAAGTGATTTGGCACTAAAAGAGTTGAATTTGGGAAGATATTGAGTGAATATGAAGTTAGATTGGATGTAGGAAGCATTGGAGGGGCTTTGGAGGGATTTTGGGAACCCCTATGTCCGTTAGATGGACATTAGGTCCGTTTAACGGACCTTCTCAGGTCAAAAATGACCCCCTACCATTGTCCATGTTCGTTTAACGGACCTTCTCGAGTGAAATGGTGCTCCCAGGCCCGATAATGTCCGTTAAACGGACATGGATGTCCTTTAAACGGATATTCACGGGACAACTTCATGAAATCGCGATTTTTGACCATTTTAGAGACAGAATCTCGCTTTGTGGTCTTCATGAAAGTTGTAGATCTCAAAGTTTTATTTCAAATGGTCCAAAAATGAACTCAATCAGACATTTTTTTCGAAAGTTATGGCAATTGCGCCAAGATAGGTACAAGCATAAGTGAGGACTTAAACATGTTGGCCTCGGTCATAACTCCCTCATCCGACCTTGAAATGAAGTGATTCTTGAAGCAATGGATTCCTAAGACATGTATCTACCTCTCCATAAAAATTGGAATCTTTTGGAGTTGTTTTGAAAAATTTTACATAAGAGAAAGTGAGGGGTCGGTTGGGAGAGCATGATTAGGGTATGTACACCCTTTAGCTTTTTAAGCATATCTTGATCTATAGAGCTCCGATTAAGATGGTTCTTGATTCAAAACAAACTAGAGACTTAGAGCTATGATTTCTTTAAAGAAGTAGAATTAAAATTCTAATTTAAAGATTTCCAAATTCTGTTCACGAATAGAATAAATGAGTTTGATTATGGTGACTGATTGATATGGGCACATCATTGAACAAATTGTGAGAAAATTTTAAGGATGTTATGAGAATGAAGATGACCCGATGATGGTTAAAGAGATTACAAGTTTTAGATTTTCGCAAGCGTTAGATTTTGGAAACAAGCGGGGTCCAACATAGGTGGTATCAAAGCATGAGTTGGATTCCAGAAATCAAGCAGGATCCAACAGATGTATGAGTCCGCAAGAGTTGGGTTCCGAAAACGGGATCCAACATCACATGCTTTATTTTTTCTCGTATGAGAATGAGTCACATTAGGTACTAACTTTACTACTTTCTCTTACAGATGTCCCAATCGTCTATGCCATAACTCCATTGAGGTCTCTCTATCAATAGTCAAAGTTTACACTTGAGGAACACCACGAAAAAAATAGAGTCCATCCCTTTGTTCACCTGCTCCAATCAACATCCTCATCATACGGTCCTGTATAACACACAAATTATCAGTGAATTGAACGATACAATTTAACTCATCTATTAACTTGGACAGAAATTAAACTACATGTCAAATTAGGCACATAAAGAATATGATCAAGTTTTCACGCTCCCCTCTTGATTTACATTGACCTTATTCCCATCCGGTAATCCCACCAGACAATTCACAATTTTTCGCCCATCTATCATACAAGATAAATCTCCTGTCATGTGGGTCGAAGCTCATGTGCCAATTATCTAGGAAGACACAATACTCTTACCATTCAATTGATTGGAGGGCTTTTTAAAAAGATTTAAAAGGTCCAAAAGCTGCTGCCACTGTGTTGTAGATAGCCCCGCTAGTCCCAATGACTCCCTGCCGCTCGCTTGCCTCTACGTCACACCCCTTATTGTGCTTCAGTGCTGCTGCCAGCAGTGATGTGCACGCGCATTTGTGAAGGTGTGCCTCTGTCGCGACTCGAGGTAGCTTCGTCCCGACCTCTGCCGCGACCTGTTGCAGCGCCACATCGTCCTAAGCCTCATCCACCACGAGACGATCCTACCACCAATTGCGAAACCCAATAAGTTGAAAACATCCGCTCTCGTCATGGCCTTCACGATTGCAATGATGGCAAAATTTATCATAATTATCAACTTTTCCCTTTCCTTTCAGATCTGGGTACACCTTGAAGGCCATAACATCATTACGTTCATCTTTAGTTCTAGACGAACCTCCTCCATGCAAATGCTCCTCTTGAATCACACTTTGATATGCACGATTTAATGTAGGAAATGGGTCTAACAAGAGTAAATTAGATCTCACCACGGCGTAGGCATCGTCAAGACCTATAAGAAAATGATGCAAATGATCCACCTCCTGGATTTTTGCAAATTTTGCACCAAGATTACGCGTGCATCCACCCACTCACAGCTTGGAAGTAGCTCAAAATTTGCGAGTTTGTCCCACAACTGCTTGAAAAGGCCTTAGTAATTAACCACGGCCTCGTTCTTAGATTGTTTACAATCCGCAGGGGATGACTTGAGTTGTTGAATTCTTGGTCCGTCGACAACACAAAAGCATTCCTTTAAGTCCTTCCACAATAAATTAGCATCTTCGTAGTACGAAAGAGTAGAACGGATATCAATTCTCGTCTTGGGACTCATTACTCTATATGTCAATGAAGACATTCTTCATGACACATGTACTTCGGCTAAAGATTTTCAAGTAATGACCCTGAAAAGAGGCCGTGGGTATCGTCTTCTGCTATCACAAAAGTGGTGAATCCTCTATTGACTACTCAATTACCTTCGAATATCTCAAGTTGTACCTAATCACCACCCTATGAGCAACCTTTGTAAGGCAATAAGGAATGGATTCAATGTAACACCCCACTCCCATCTGACACATGCAAGTGTGCCCTTCGGATACATGTGCACATGCTCGACAGAAATGATATGTTAACTATTTCACCTTCACTTTATAACATGGCATCGTAAACTAAGTCATAAATTACACATTGTTCTAAAAGCCAAAATTTCCTCATTTTATATCATAAACCATAAGTTACGTTGTAGCATTATGTTCAACATCCATATTTACATAGCATCCTCCTATGAGCATCAACAGCTCAGTCTACACAGTATGCTGCATAAATGAGGAATCACAAAAAAATAACACAAATTATTCCTTCAGCTCCAGTTGATCAACCTTTGAGCCATATCTGATCTCCACAAGTTATACAAAATCGCTTCTAAGCAGTCTTAGAAGCTAGGTCGTCGCTCTCTCGAACCTGAAATTGTCAATGTTGCAATTTTGGTGAGTTTTGCGAACTCAGTAGAGTAACCATCCTCAATGGTTCACCCAAATCATACCACATAACAAATCATATAAGCACTTAATTCACAACTTTCCATTTAGCAAAATGCACCACATAACATTTATTTTACATACCCATTTCCATACCAATATATGTCCAGATTATAATTCAATCCATCAATCAATCACGCTTAATAAGTGTATATGCAATATTCGTGTGACCCACTTACGTTGTTGTGACTGAGTGCCTGCACTGTCTCGTATCTATTGTGGATACCGGGCTCATTATTACTGTCCCTTACCTATTGCGGATACATGGCTCATTGTACATATCTAGCCTTTGGCTCTATACCACATTCTGGAGCTTTAAGATCACATTCGGTGGTTACTCATGTCATAACTATCTTTAACTTATTATGGATTCATGTGTAAAATGCATCACATTCATATCCAATCATTCCCATTTAAACACATTTACAGTCCCATTCCCATTCACATATATCATCGGACCTTAGTCCGACATTCAACAAACATGTTGAGTAACACATAGTTCACCAAATTCACATTTAAGGAACACTTCTATTATCTCATTCATCAATCAGAATCTTTGGACCTTTATGTCCGGAATCAGTATAATCAATCCATTCCACATTCAGTACAGAATTTATAGCAAATAATTATTAAATGAGACCGTCTAAGTTACTTACAGTATGCTCCAGCTAGATATTGCCTTGGAGTCTCGACAATGTCTGGATGCTGTCGCTCAATGTGCTCCTCTATAACATATAATACTTACACATATCACAATTCTGCACAGTTATGAATTCATTTATGCATATTTATGTATTCTGAATAAGTACTTTGCATGTTCATGACAATTTCGAGTTCCTTATCATATTCTTGTCACAAAACTCATTGATAAATCAATACTCAATTGATCAATCCAGATTTGTCTAAAAACATACTTTCGGGTCCACTTTGCATGATTATTCTCATTAAGAAAGTGAAATAATTTGATAACACTTCCTTCTAGAAGATTGTTTTCCCATGTCTTAAGTTTCTAATGACACCAAGATCATACAATTTGGTTCATTATCCTATGAGTTATACTCAAAGTACTACAACTGAGTATATTTGAAATTTTGGCTAGGGCATGATCATGCATTCAAAGTTATACAACCCATATCTCTCAATTCCAATATCCAAAAATTACAAACTTTATACCAATTGAAAGCTAAGAGAAGAAGCTACAACTTTTGTGAGACACCTTTGTCTGATTCGGCCTACATCAATATAGTTTATTCAATAGTAACAGGATATGATTTTTGTCACGAGTAGTGCTACAGCCTAAGTCAAGACTCAATTTCATGCCAGATTTTGAAATTCTTAGAGACAGAAATAAAATTCGACTTCTTCAAGAAAGTTGTAGCATATGTCTCTAATTTAATCTGAATCAAGAAGCAACTCATTTAAAAATCTACATATCAAGATATAATCAAAATATCGAAGCTTGTTTAATGAAAATATTCTAGTTCATAATATTCTAGCAGACTTCCTCACTTTCATTCAATCAATCTTTCTCAAATCAATTCAGACGACTCTAAGTTTTTATGGAGAGGGAAAAAAACGTCTTAAGAGTGTATTAGTTCAATTTTCAAGTCATTTGGAAGTCGAGAGACAAAGTTATAGTAAAACGAATCCAAACTATTCAGTTTTAGAAGCACTGTTGGCCATGCAACCATAGTGCACGACCATGCACTCCAATTCTAGAAATGATAGATTTTCTTCCTTCTTCTTCCTCTCTTCCACTTACACCATCATCTCTAATTTATACTCTCACATTTACCTCTTCATTTCAACTTCCATTTCAATTCAACTTACTCTAAAACAACTCAAAATGTAAGATTAAATTCAAACATCAAAATAAGGTTCATACGGACATCACCTTTTTTTTTCTGCTTTCTCTCTCTACTGCAATTTTGTTTTTAAGCTTGCATAACCTATATTCATACGGTTTTGCCTCACATTTTTCTGTTATTACTTCAAAGTCAATAATACTTTCATTTCATCTTACTAAATACTCCAAATACATTCACGTATAACAACAGTTGATAGAAGAACAGAGCATGAACACCTTGAACATTCAACCATTATTTTCTGCAATTTATAACTACTTCACTAATCTCCATGTAACTGTAAATATCATAATCCATTTGTATACCTTATGCTTATTTCCTATTTCATAAATTTTCATCTAACTCATTCATCACTTAATATCACCAAAACTACACTTCTTAACCCACTCATGCATGTGTTTATTTGCAACAGTAAAACATCATCAAAGTCACTCACTTGATTCAACAAAATTTCTAGCAATGAGAGGGAATCAATAGCACAAAAAGATGTTTCGGTGGATGAACATGAAAAGAGTGTTTTGGTGAAGAACAATAGAGAGTGAAAGTTGCAACTTCCCACTACCATAGGGTACATACCCAAACATTCAGGTATATAACCTATGATAATGGTATGTTAGTCCAAAATAAATCCAACTTACATATGGCATCAACTAACATCATTTAAAAGTCAGCAAATTTTAAAACCTTCATTGCATTCATTCACAAAGTTTACACTGTTTCCAATAGACAAATATTCACAAAAACCTCATACAGGTTCTAACAAAAATTGCAAAATAAAAGCTATAACTCTCTGACATCAGCTGACAGACCTCTGAGCCATAACTTAGTCCAAAACGTTCTTCTAATCCAGAATAAATACTAAGTTTCCTGTCTCGTACCTGAAAAAAATCACGTTGCAATTTTTTATGAGTTTTGCGAACTCAATGAGTGAACCATCATTGATGATTTCACCGGATTCACATATACAAATCACATATTTCCCAATTATTCATACAGAACATTAATATTTCAAATACTCACACTGTCATGGCACATCATTTAATCAACGTGAATCAGATCATATATAAACACAAACAGATGCATATGAGACTCCACATTTGTTATTAATGTTGTGACCATGTGCCTATCATATATACAAATACTGGCCCATTGGGCTCAGTCAGAAACATATATCACGGAGCATAGCTCTATGTGCCAAATCATATATCACGGAGCAAAGCTCTACGTGCAAGCGCTTGATACTGGTCACTCCGGTCACAACGCCTTTATCTGAACATGTATTTTATGAAATGCATCAGTTCAGAATTTACCATATATCACAATCATTTATAAAGCACAGTTGGAATTTCATAATCATTGGACCTAAATCCGGCATTCAACTTTTGTTGAGAATTCACATTTCATATAGAATGATCAAACAAATCAAACAAATCAGAGCACTTCCAATATAGTCCCAAATATTTACTCCTTGGACTTTAAGTCCGAAATTCAGAAACAAATCGCAACAATTCAATAATTGGCAAATCAAACCAAATCAATCATAGGAAATTTATCTAGGTTGACTCACAGTAGGCTCCAAGAGGCTATTGCCTGGATGGCCCGGCAATGTCTGACTGGTGTCCGATGTGCTCTTCTATAACATACACAACACATTCACACATATCACATTTTTGCACAAATGAACAAATATTCTTTTATGCACATCAATGTATAGAAAGTATGCACAATGCATGTTCAATGACAATTCCGGGGTACTTTATTGCGAACCTTATCAACAAATCATTCAGATATCAATGCCCTCATTAATACCATGTATATTTATAATTGGACCAAAACAAAACAATGTCAAAACAATTTCATAACTTCATTGACCACTTCAGATTTTTCTTCTAATACACATATGGGTCAACTTTGTATACTAAATATGATAAAGTAAATGGCAAAATTAGGCCATACCCTCTTCTAGAAAGTTGTTCTCCAATGTCTTAAGTTTCTAATGACTCTAAGATCATCTAATTTGATTCAGTATTCTATGAGTTATGCTCACAATACCATAGACTGTGTATATTTGAACATTTGGCTAGTACATGATCATACCCTCTAATTGTACAACTCATATCTTTCAGCTCAGATATTCAAAAATTACAAACTTTATACCAATTTAAAGCTAAGAGAATAAGCTACAACTTTGGTGAAGATACCTCAGTCTAAATCGGCCTACATCAATATTTATTTAATAACCATAGGACATGATTTCTGTCCCTAGTAATGCTACAGCCTAAGCTAAGATGCGGTTTCATGCCAAATTTGAAAGTCTTAGAGATATAATTAAAATTCTACTTCTTCAAGAAAGTTGTAGAATTATGTCTCTAGTTTAATTTGAACTAAGAATCAACTTATTTGAAAATCTACAGATCAATTTATAATCAGAATACCGAAGCATGTTCATTAAACGTTTCCAGTTCATAACATTCTAGCACACTTTCACACTTTCATCCTATCAATCACTTTCAATTTAATTCAGATAGCTTTAACTTTTTATTGAGAGAAATAAAAATGTCTTAGGAATCTATTGATCCAAGTTTCAAGTCATTTGGAGTTTGAATGAAAAAGTTATAGCCAAAAGACTTAGGGTTGTTCAATGAAAGACTAGTTCATAACCTACACATATAAACCATCACCTTTTCTCTCTCTAGCACGCAAACTTCATCTTCTTCACCAAACCCAGATCACCGAACTGCACTTCTCCTCTTCTTCTTTCTTTCTTTTTTTTTTGGCTTCATTCC
Organism: Erythroxylum tenue; assembly: GCA_027568955.1. Lineage (NCBI taxonomy): Eukaryota > Viridiplantae > Streptophyta > Magnoliopsida > Malpighiales > Erythroxylaceae > Erythroxylum > Erythroxylum tenue. The sequence continues at coordinate 20,500,870 of JAOSBM010000009.1, read as the reverse complement.
TGTACATCACAACTATTATATTTGCTGCATAAGCCATTATTTTATCTACTTCCATCTTAATTGAACCCAACTCAATTAAATCAAATTCCAAAATGTTATACATACATAGCAAGAATTGTACTGTTCACGTAAAGGATAAACCAATTTTTTGCATTTTCTTCCATCTTCAATCTATTGCATTTCTTTTCTCTTTTTTTTTTTTCATTTTAATCCTTCTTAAAACACAATACTACACTACTCTAAGTTCTCTTTAACTCCAACCTCACAAACAGAGTATGTTCATGAACTTCTCTGCACTTTTCTAGCTTGCAACAGATGCATTACTTTTCACTAACAACTACACCTTCACTTCATATAACAACTTTCTATATTAGAATCTCACTTACCCCTCATTCCTTATCATCTTTACAACTCCTATGAGAATTACGCACACACACAGTAAAGCCTAAGCCATATATGTATTTCACCAACACAACAGAGTATATGTTTTTATCCACTTTCTTTCCATCCAAAACTTATCATCTTATGTGATGCCCTGATACCCCCTAGGAGGATACGGGGCACCACGCAAACAACATAACATACGTGCATACAGAATCGAGACAAAACTAAAATATACGAAACATTCATCATACATTCTCAAAAGCTCAAAGCAGAAGCAATTCAGAGAAAACATACATCATAATACACTGAGCTTAATACAACTTGTTCCAAACCGGAACTAGCCTGAATTAAGGATATTACAAACCTAAAATAAATCCAAAGTCATATACATCAAAGACAAGCCCAAAACAAATTCCAAAAATACAGTTTTAACAAAACAAGACTCAGACTCCATTGGCCATTGCGGTTGACTCGTCCCATTCCTTATATCCATCTCTCTGAACCTACACGGGACAAATCCATCGTGCTAAGCATATAACTTAGTGAGTAATAACTAATCTATGCATAAATTGACAACTAATTATACACAATCATGATATATCAAAAGCATGCATCAACAGTTTATCGGAACGAACAATTCATACATATTATATTGGATCTCAGACAGATTGTACAGAAACAGAACTGATTCTTAAAAGAGGGTATAAACCCTTCATAATCAGAATACAATTTCTTTTTTTATATCAAAATCAAACAAAAATTAGAATACAAAATCATATGATTGTTAAATCCATTTACATAAGCGGGTAACGGGATTTATATAGGAGATACCATGATTGGTATCAGCAGGAGAGACATATGTCTCGATATCAGGAGACACTGAGGTGTCAATAATAGGAGACACCAAGGTGTCAATAACAAGAGCAACTGCAGATGTTGGGACCCGATCTGAAACCGGATCCCAACCGAAGAAAAACGGATAACGGAGCGAAACAAGGATAGCGAAGATTCGCTAATCGAAATACAAATCGAATAGAATTGGAAAACGAATGTCCGACATCCCGTAACGAAAATTAATCGAGAAACGATGCGAGACGCGTTGGAAACCCTAAGACTGATCCGAAAATCCTGATATATATATTTTTTCCTCTTTAAACAAAACCATTCCAATTTCCCTTTTGGAAATTATCCTTAATCAAATTCAATTCATAAATTTCTTCTTAATCAAATCA